>PVIC010002234.1:5845-80205 GCA_004025085.1 Thryonomys swinderianus | reverse complement strand
TGTAAAGAATCATCATGGTGTTGTTAAGCTACAACACTGGATGTAAACAAGCTCAACCTAGGAAGGGCAAGAGGATGAAGAAGTCAGAGGGAGGAAATGAGGGAAGAGGAACCAGCAACTTGAGGCAGCCAGATCTGTCCAGGAATCATTAGCTTCTGATCAGCCTGCAGGAACTGAAAGGAAACAGAAGTAGCAGTAACAATAGAAACACACATCCCACCCAACAAACAGCCACAGGCACTCAGGGCAGGTGACTACTCCAGTCTCTGGAGAGAAGGCCACTCGGTGTTGCTGGAGGAAGGTCAAGTCTCCAGCCACGTGGACTGTCTTCAAGGACACTATTCAGTCTGTGCTTGGACCCTGCTGGCACTTCCACTGCCTGTTAGCAGAGGCATGGACAGCTTGGCTACTGAGTTGGAGTGTGAGACTGTAGGCAATCGCTGGACTCCAAAGGCCTGGGCTAAGGTCCCAATTCTATCATAAACCAAGAAGGTGGCTCCCCAGGCCATTTCCTTTTCCTTGTCACAAATTAGGGCTAACAGAGAACAAGTGACAGCCCAGGGCAGCTAGAGGGCACATCTGAGGTGCTGGATGGCAGAGGTTTCTTTATGAAAAGAGACCACAGCGCCAGCATAGCTCCGGAAGTATCCTCAGGGAAGGCTCTGTCTGTGTGTCTTGAGATCTCAAAGGGCACAGGGACACAAGGACTAGGGAGCCCCTGAACAACAAGGCTGAGAGGGGCAGTGGTATCCTGGGGTAAGACGCAGGACAACCTCTCCCCCAGAGGGTTTCTTGTCTGCTTGGCCCTTGTAGTGCCAGCACCCACCTAGAAGAGCTTCTCATAGCATCTTCCACAGTGGACGGTGTCACGGTGAATGAAGATCTGATCCAGGAGATCACCCATTGGCTTACTACAGATGCCACACTGAAAGGGAAAGCATGGTGTAGGTCAGTGTGCCAAGTGGAATGGCACGAGTAAATGGAGCGGGAGAGGGCACCTAAGTGAAGTAGGCAGGCGGAGGCTGTGAGCTGACAGTATGTCCTGCACTTCCCAGCAGGCAATAAAAAAATGCAAACAAAAAACCCAGAAGCAGAGCCAATTTCAAAAACAAGCAAAATTGAAAACCTGGCTGTCAGGCTTATTATGTAGTAATTAGGACCCTAGGTTCAGAAATCAACCTTGACTCCAGCACCTAGTAGCTACATGGGCTTGCGAGTTAGGTGAGATTCCCCAGCTATAAAGTGGACAGAGCGAGAGGGTGCGCTGCCCAAGATGCAGGGGACACAGCCCACGAACGTCCACAGTGGACAGTGTCACGGTGAATGAATCAGCAGTCAGTCTGGCACCAGGCAAAACGCCAGCAGTCTTTGCTGCTGTAGAAAGAAGGTGAGCCACTGCTGGCGACATGCGGGGTCCAGAGGAAGGGGGCAGTAAAGTCCCCTTGGAGGGAAGGACCTTTGCACTGCACACCAGTCCACCACCGCGGCTCTCAGGGCACCTCGCCCAGAATGCCACCATCTAAAGCAGACGGAGCCCAGGTACCCTGTGTCCAGCCCTCTCCAGATCCCAAAGTGAATCCTCTGGCTTCAGCTTCCCTAAGGATGCTGGGAAGGCCGAAGGACAGCTGTGAGGCACATGCAAGTCCCCGGCTCCCGGCCTCACGTCACTCCCTCAGGCTCCCCGGGCAAACTCTCCACCTTGACAACACCAGCCCTTTGGCTGGTCTTAAGCGGCTTCTGTGGGCACCCAGGGGTACTGCAAGGCCTGCACTTCCTCTGTCTACCTCCCAGGCCCCTGAGCCCTGTCAGCCCCTCCCCTCTCCCAAACCTCCAGCACTCTTCCCTCCTCTCACAGCAGATGAACATGCTTTGCGCGGACCAAGAAAACAGGAGCAACTGAGAGAAAATTCCTCAACAGCAGCCAGAAGGGTCACCCCCATCGCGGCTTCTAGTAGGTATTAGCTACATCGAGACTCAAATCCAAAGTCCGTGTCCTCCAGGGCTGGCAGAAGGTAGCCATAGATACTTCTGTCACCTCACCTCCTCCCATTTGTCCTTGCACTGCCCATCCCAGCTAGAAGTGCCTTTGCTTTCGCCCCAGTGCCTTTGCATGTGTTGGCTCTTTCTGGAAATCTTTCCCAAGAGACTACTTCAGTCCCCACTACAGTATGAAGCACAGAGAACTACCAGCACCCCCACTCCCTCGGACATGGGAGTCCCCTCAGCTTCCAGTCCTACAAGGCTGCCAAGAGTGCAGACTGTACGCACGGCCTGACCCCCTTCACGTCCTCGGCACCCACGAGCCTGCTGGGCCCTACAGGATGCCTCAGCAGCACAGCCTTTCTTTCTCACCTTAAAGCAATATTCATGGCAGCAGATACCCAGATGTTGAAGGGTAATCTTTGCACAGTCTTGGATCTCACGGCTGCAGTAAGTACAGATCCCTCCAGTGGTCCTAGGAGATGAAGAACAACACCCCGGAGGTCAGGCTGGCACACAGACTTCGGACATCGGGCGGCCAGACCCTCTGGTTTGACTCAGCCTTCAGGATTCCCAGCCCGCCTTCTTTCTCGGTGTGCACACTTAGGACTCTGTGTGCACAGTTGGACCCAATTACCTGCCCTCTCCCGAGATTTGTTTACATTCCAGAACCACCGCTGCTTTTCCTCTTCAGACAGGACCTGTTGCGGTACATGTCTGACCTGACCCTACAGGCTGAATGCAGGCCTGCTTATGGCAGGAGATGAGATGCTGCTAGCTATCTGGGGCCCCTTTAGCTCCCTTCCAAGGCCCTGCAGTACCAAGGGCATCCTGGGTCTGCCCTGCCATCCTGCTGCTGGATAAAGTTCACTCTCCAGACTCCTGCTTCCAGCACAACACTATTCCTCTCTCCATCAGTTCTAGCTCAGTTTTCTTTGTGTGTGTTCATGCATGTGAGTGTGCAAGTGAATGGGGTTGTCCTTGGAGAATCCTCTTCCCTCCTCCAGACCAGCAATCAGTAGTATTTGGTTCTGGAGTTGGTAGTTGTTCAAGGGGGTATCTACTCTCCCACACTACAGGGAGTACAGGCCTCATATCATTTACTCCTGTGTTTGTTTTCAGGTGTCGAGCAACCTGCCTCCGCTATGGTCTGGACAAGGTTTGAGTGTGGTCCCCTAGGTCCTCAGTGTGGCCATCTGATAGGTGGTGGGACCTCTAGAAATTGGGGCCCAGGGGGAAGTAAGGAGGTCATTTGTGCAATGCCCTAAGAAGAGATTAATCTCCTGCAGGACCAGACTGGTTCCCTATATGTGTTTACTCCAGGGGGCCTCGGAGGGAACCTTCCTTTTCTCCAGACTAGTGGTGGTGGTCTCGAATGTCAACCCTCAGGAATTCACATCTTTACATAAATGAGAAGCAGAGGCAGAGTAGAAACATTCCTAACTTGGGAACAGTCAGGCTCTGTGATTTAGCCCTAGATCTGCTCCTAACTCCCTGTGCGACTTAAGGCCGTGTGACCTACTCAGTCCAGACTTCTTTCACTATAGCCTGAATGAATTCAATCTCTAAGACTCTTCACTGTCCTACTCTAGGAGTTTAAAAACAGGACTTCTTTATTATAAAGTCCATCCTCTGACTGTTGTCTAGTAATGGCTTTCAGAATTTCTGGATGAGGTGGCCTATGACTTTTCACTTCCATCAGTGGCACCATTCCACTCTGCCCGTAACCCTGCATCTCTTTTCTGTCTTCTTGATCATAGCAGCTTGGTAAATTTTTAAAATTTTTCTATCTACCACTTTCTTTTGTGGTTGCTTTTTCTCTTGTCATGTGGTCATATGTGCAGGCTCATTAAAGAACCTCTCCTGCTGACACGAGTCCCCTGGGCTTTCTTATATCCATTGCCTTTTCAGTAGCCTTTTGTGTCTACCCTTTGCTCTTAGCTGGGTTCAATGACTTTGGCTGACCCAAGTGTGACATCCCAATAAGGGAGGTACTAGCCTCCATAGCATCCTATACCACGTGACAGCGGACAAAGGCAGACAGGCACAGCATGGAGACATTTCTTAGCTGTCTCCTCCACAGGCTGAGGGCTCCCTGGGAAGAAAGCAGACATACCTCTCCATGTGTGGAGTGCTGTCATTTGGGGGCTTCATCTTCATGTCAAATGAGTCCTCAGTGTTGCTAACCCTGCAGGGAGTATAATGGGAGAGAGGAAGGCAAAGATGTTAGGCAGGGGACAGTTCTTCATTAACCCTATGGCTACAGGCTGAGAAATGACTACATTTGACAGCTATCATCTGTAGTCCTGAATGGTACCAGGGGCCACAGAAGCTGACACCAAAGAGACGTACTTCCCCCGGAGAGCTCTTTCATGGGGGATGGAGAAGTCCCCTTGGTGAGAGAGGCTAGATCCCTGGGGCGGACACTGCTGCTGACCACACCCAGAAGGAAAGGTAAGATGGGATGCAACATTCACACACAAAACCTGAGAGTGGAAACAAAACTGGCTTTGCAGTGATTCACTATTCCTTCCCCATGTATCGTGGATTCTACTTCAGCAGACTCTCGACGGAAATGATTCATTCAAAACCCTGGAGGTCTACTTTTTGCACTCATTTCTTTTTTTTTGTTTCTTTATTGTTTTTTTTGGGGGGGGGGTGGCTCTTTCTCTTTTTTTTCTTTATTTTATTCTATTTTTAGTATTTCTCCTCGTCTCTGGTATTACTTTCATCTAACTCTCTTAATTTTCTCTTAATAAGACCTTTTATCTCACTTTTCTCTCCTTTTCATCTTCCTTTTCTTGATTTTTCAAATTTTACTTTTTCATTCTATTTCCCATACCCTCCATCTTTACTAGTATTACTGTTTAATTATATTAACCTTTACATATCTAACTCTATGCTATTGCTATTGAATTACTTTCTAATGTTAATGGTAGTGTGACTGTTGTGTGTAGCAGATATTTACTGGATGTCAATGGCTGCTTGGACTTTGTGCCTAGATTATAATTATAGACCTCATTTCTAAGGGTAGTATAGTCATACTTTTATTGGTTCTTACAGTGTGTAAATATCCAGTCTGTCTTTGATTTTATTACTGTTGTTAACTCTGTTGCTTTTACATACTTTGGCACAGTTGTTGCATGGTTTTTACTGTATGCCAATATGTGGTTTGTCTTTGTGTCATCACTAATACTGTGGTTCATTCCCGGAGAACTGGGTGCTGAAGCAATTACAATGCATTCCTCCTAAATTAACAAAGGTGGTTGGATCTTGGGACAGAGACAAAAGCCTGGAGTTAGCCACATCCATAGGGTATCACTGAAAAGCAGATGCTAACTAAAGAGATCTCCATACTAGCAACAAAGCTTTTCTATTATAATTGACCCACAAAACTCAACACAAAAATAATAAAGCAAAACTAATGGAAAAATAAAAAGGTTCCCAGCAAGCTCAAAAATAATATAACTAAACAGATACTGGGTTTGATAAACAAAAAAATCAGTAAGCTTGCAGGAGACACTGATAAAAAGCCAGATGAGTTGAACAAAACAATACAAAACATGTAAGAGCAGTTCAGCAAAGAATTAGAGTCCATGAAAAGGTAACAAACAGAAACCCAGGAGATAAACATTTCTTTCGAATGTCATGAACACAGAAGTGACTGCATAAGGACAGAACTACAAGTTCTAGTCAGAATAAAAGGCAGGGCTGATGCTATTGAATTAGTACTAAAAGATAACGTAAAAACAAGAAGAAAACCAGGAAAATGGTTCCAATGGCTCCTACATAATTAAGATAAGATAATCTAAGATTAACTGGGATTAGTGAAAAATCAGAGGATAGCACCAATGGCATAAAAATCTATTTACAGAAACAACAGTAGACAGCTGTCCAAATACGTGGAAAGAACTTTACACACTGATAAATGAATCATACAGACCCCAAATTGCAGTAATCAGAAAAGAACTTCTCAGCACAAAGTCCCACAAACACAAATACAGAATCTTAAAAGCTGTTACAGAAAAGTAAAAAATTACTTATATTGGTAAACCTGATAGAATTACAACAGACTTCTCAGTCAGACCTTAAAGGCCAGGAAAGCTTGGAGTAAAGGTTTCAAGTCCTAAAAGAAAACAGTTTCCTGCCCAAATTGATACAACCTTCAAAATGATCTCTCAAGTTAGAACACAAAGCTACAATGACAAAAAGCAAACATCAAAACAAAACAAAAAAAGTAAA
The DNA here is from genome assembly GCA_004025085.1 of Thryonomys swinderianus. Taxonomy (NCBI): domain Eukaryota; kingdom Metazoa; phylum Chordata; class Mammalia; order Rodentia; family Thryonomyidae; genus Thryonomys; species Thryonomys swinderianus. The sequence continues at coordinate 73,983 of PVIC010002234.1, read as the reverse complement.
AACAGCATGGTAGTGGCACAAAAACACTGGACAATAAAAATTGCACAACAGTAGGTCAACAGAACAGAATAGAGGAAGCAGCTATAACCCTGAACACATGCAGCCTTCTGATGTTTGACAAAGAGGCCAAAATATATGGTGGAGGACAGTCTCTTTAACACATGGATCTGGGAAAACTGGTTGATCACATGCAGAAGACTGAATTTAGACCCATATCTCTCACCACATACTGAACTAAAATCAAAATGACTTAAATATACAACTACTAAAACAAAAATACTCAACCTCCTAGAAGACAAAATAGGTAAAACTCTTGAAGACACAGGTATAGGCAAGGACTTTCCAAACAGAGCCCTAGTTTCACAAGAAATAGCACCAATAATCAACAAATGGGACGATATCAAAACGAAAATGTTCTCCAGAGCAAAGGAAACAACCAATAGAGTGAAGACACAAGCGATACAATGGGGAAAAAGACTTGCCAGCTATTCCTTGGACACAGGATTAATTATCTAGGATATAGAGAGAACTAAAAAATTAAGTCCTCCAAAATAAAAGACCCAATCAAAAAATGATCAACTGAAAGATACTTCTCAGAGAAAAAACTACAAATGATTAATAAATGCATGAAGAAATGTTCAACCTTCCTGGTCATTAGAGAAATTCAAATTAAAACAATACTGAGATTCCATCTTACACCAAAAATAATGGACATCACGGGGCCGGAGATTTAGCTCAGTGGTTCCGGCGCCTGCCTCCGAAGTGCAAGGTACTGAGTTCCATCCCAGTAACCACATAGAATGCTGGGCGTAGTGACTCACACCATCAGCAATCAATACCACATATCACAGTGCCGGGTGTGGTGGCTCACGCCTGTCATCCCAGCACTCAGGAGGCAGAGACAGGAGGATTGCTGAGTTCGTGGCAGCTTGCCTGGGCACCATAGTGAGCTCAGGGCCAGCCTGAACTACAAAGTGAGAACCTGTCTCAAAAAGCAAATAAATAAATACATACATACATACATAAATAATGGGCATCACGAAGAAATCCAATAATAACAAATGCAGGTGAGTTTGTGGGACAAAGAGAACCCATCTGTATTTTTGGTGGGAATGTAGACTAATATAGCCACTATGAAGATCAGTAAGGAGATTCCTTACAACAGAAATTCCATTTGACCCAGGTATTCCCCTTCTAGGTACATGTACAAACTCCTCAGTATGAATGTAATCATTATGTACCAAAAACACGTACTGATGAAAAGTTAGAAAAATAAATATTGCCAAAGAGGGACACGTAACTAGCTACAATGCCTTGAATACAAGATGTGAACAAAATATGTAGTGAATGTTTAAATTATAAAATACTTTACATTAAAAGACATACTTCTTTGAATCCCCCTCAGAATCTTCCCCCTCACTTTGACCACACTTATCCCGTCACTCTTGTCACTTTCTGAAGTGTTTTTCAAAGTCGTCTTTCAAGAGTGTCTTTCTGAGATATGATGAAAATTCAGTGAATCCTGCTGCTGAGCGCCATCCAATAGAAAGGCAGTTCATAAAACATGACACTTTGTTCTTTTCCACTATATTCACTGAATCTAGCACCATGCAACTTTTGTATCCTCCCCAAGTTAAGATTACCATGACAATTAAATGCTTTTACCTACTCAGCCCCAACAGCACAGCTAAAGACACTCGTGAAAGAGGACTTCCAGAACTATTTTGGGAAGTGAAAAGAATCATAGAGTGCGTTCGCTGTGAAGAGAGTACTTTGAGGTAGATTAATTGCACTGTATGTTTTATTACCATTAATTTTTAAATAAAAAACTGTGTAATTCACTTGAACTTTTTTTTTAATCACACCTAGTACTTGTTAATGAGACCATTTTCTTAGGAACCGCGTACTGGCCCTGTGGTTAACTAACCTGCCCAAGGTCATGCTCTGAATAAAGGACAAGACAGATTTTAAGCCAATGTCCTAATTTCTTCTCAGCTTTAAGCTTATGTCTAAGCTTTCTGGAAGGCAAAACAAACAAGTGAAATAGTCATGGACTGCACAGTTTTCACTGTTCACTACAGAAAATTCTACAAGTTTTTCGGAAAATATAACATTTTGATTGATTGCTAAATTCTTTTTTTTTTTTTTTTTTTTTTTAGACAGGGTCTCACTTTGTAGTTCAGTCTGGCCCTGAGCTCACTATGGAGCCCAGGCGAGCCTCGAACTCAGCAATCCTCCTGCCTCTGCCTCCTGAGTGCTGGGATGACAGGCGTGAGCCACCATGCCAGGCACTGTGGTGTGCGGTGTTGATTGCTGGTGGGCGTGAGTCACCACGCCCAGCATTATATGTGGTTACCGGGATCGAACTCAGGGCCTTGTGCTTGCGAGGCAGACGCTGGAACCACTGAGCTAAATCTCCTGCCCAATTGCTAAATTCTATTTTAAAATAGGTTTAATTGTCAGAGTCTAAGAACTAAAGCCAATAGGCTGCTGGTACTTGGAGAAGCCAAATCAAGAGGTGCACAGTTCAGTCAAGTGCACCTCAGAAGGGCCAACACCAGGTGGCATCAGAGCTCCCTGTTTTAGAGATTCTCCCACCTCACGTTCTTCTTCATCGCAAAATAGAAAACAGCCTGGCATGGTTGCTCACACCTGTCATGCCAGCACTTGGGAGGCAGAGGCAGGAGGATTGCTGAGTCCGAGGCTTGCCTGGGCTACACAGTGAGCTCATGGCCAGCCTGAATTACAAAGTGAGACCGGGTCTCAAAACAAAACAATACAACCTAGAAAACTGAGGAGTGGTATCAGAGTATGGTGGGGGACACTAACGAGTCTGCAGTTTCTTTTACGGGTAAGGAAAATGTCCTAGAAATGGTAGTGATGACAGCTGCTCACTTCTGTAACTACACCAACACTTCTGTAACTACACTTCTGTAACTACACCAACTTCTGTAACTACACCAACATGATACATTCTAAAGGGCGACTCCAAACTCACTAACTCCATCAAGAACTGTCTCCCAAGGAAGTGTAGATGAGGACGCTGAGGCTGAAAGAGGTGGAGCAACCAGAAGGGCTGGCTGAGGCGGGCCCATGTTCGCCAATCTGGAAACCCCAGAGGCCCAGTAAGTTACTCAAATCGTCACTGCTGCTGTGTGGTCCTGTGCTATAAAAAGTGTGCTCAGAGTGGGTAGGTGACGGAGCACTGAGGCGACACAGGGTACACTTCCACTTGGCACTAGGAAACAAGCAGATGCGAGGATGACTGGAAAACAGCGACATACACACAAGCACCGCAATCACACATGTGTTCAAATAAGGCAGCCAGGCGAGGGAGGTTGTGGGGGCTAAAAGGTTCCTGTGGTCTGCAATAAGACGGGATGAGCTAGAGGGCCTCTGAAAGCCCCAGGAGCTCTAAAAACAGGTGCACTCGGGACTTCACAGAAGAAAGCAACAAAGGTGGGCAGAAAGGGAAGGCGCCAGAAATAGGGTACGAGGTACACGAACTGTGAAGAGAGAACTCAAAGGACCCAGTCGGGTGGAAGATGTGAAACTGCCAAGTGAGTCCCAAGCAGCGATCCTGCGCCAAGTCCTGAGGGGAACGGGGCATGCGAAAATGAGGTTCCCTCAGAGCCCGCCGGGACCCGCTCTTACCTGCCACGGAAGGAAGATGCTGGCTTCCCAGAAGACGCTTCGCTTGCATTCACATACTCCTTCACGAAGAGAATCCCTTTGCTGCAGAACAGACAGAAGTTCACCAAAGGATGCTGGAGACCTGGGCCTGGGGTCAGTCCACCCCACCCCACACACAGCCCACTGGGAAGGAAGTACCGAGGCCATGAGAAGGGCCAAGGCCCCGGGGATGACAGGTTCCGGAACCCAGCTCCACGGGCTCCAGCAGACAGCTGTGGGCTGCTGGCACCACGGTGGCCTTAGGCTGGGACTTCGGCCTGCAGCATCAGCTTGTGTCTGGACTGACAGCTCTAGAGACAGGCTCCCTGTGGTGTGCCCTCCTCTGTGCATACCACCAGTCCTCCACCGTCTCCCCAGACTTTGGCACTTCTGCCTGCTGTCAGCAGAGACTCTTGGGTCTCCCTGCAACGTGCACACCTCACTTGGCCGCCTTCTTGCAGGCTGAGGTGGCCAGGAGTGCACGAGAGGCAGCGGGCACCTGAGAGAGAGCCATGGCCGGGCTCCCCCTGACCTTCGCAGGAGTGGCACCGAGAGATACTAGCACAGTCCTAACGGTGGCAGGGCCCTACTACTGACTGCGTCCAGTGACGTCCCATGGCGCCTCGGCTTCTCTGTGCTTTCTTGTTGGCTTGTTATTTGCCACACTGCGAATAAACCCAGGGCTTCCTACGCACTCAGCAGGTGTTGTACCATTTAGCTGCATCCCTTCAGTCCTCTGTCATTTTTTATTTTGAGACAGTGTGTCACTAGTTGCTCAGGATGGCCTCAGACTTATGATCTTCCTGCTTCAGCCTCCGGAGTAGCTGGGAGTATAGTCCTGCACCAGCACCCCAGGCTTTGGCTTCTTACTGGGATATGGAGAACTCAGTGTCGGTTGCTAGGACTAGGTGGGCCCACAAAGCAGTTTATGTTGGAGGAACTAAGACTGAATTATGTGACCACTTAGCCAATGTGCTGCTGAAAGCTGGGGAACAGGGGCTACCAACTATCCCTCCTTACCTGCCGGAGCCAGAGTCCAAGGCCCTTGGTGGAGCTGGAATATAAATGTCAGGCTGCTCAGAAGTGGCAGGAACAGGAACAGTGACAACACAGCTTGAGGGACTTTTCACCCTGGAAGAAAAGGAAGGGGCAAGCATGTCAACACGGAGACCTCACCTCTGCCAGTGTTTGTTAAACACTGTCTGCCCTGGAAGTGTCCTCAGAGATGAGCAAAACTTCTCACTTCATGGGCAAGATGGGTGGAGATACAGCGTCCCTCCGGACTCCTGCCTAGGCAGTGGCTGCTGTAACCCACTCAGAAGGCACAGAACAAGATGGTCCTCCTTAGCTCACCTCCCACCCACATCCCTCAGACAGCCCTGGAGGGCAAAGGCACATGAGAGGGCCAAGTGAATGCATATGTCAGCGAACAGGACAGTCCCATGCATTTCACTTGGGAGGCAGGAACAGACATGGTGGTTTTTCTGAACATTCGCACCTTGGCTGCAATACCAGGCGCTGCTCCCGACCTCTTATGCAGCTCACAGGGCCATTCTCTGTCAGGCCCTTGCTCTGCCTGCTCCCGGTCTTCCAAATTCACTAGATGCCTGGTGCATTTCAGGCCATTCTGTGGACACCTCTCCTCAGCTCGCACCTGACTGACTCTGGAGTGTCCCCTAAGAATCCTGGGCCCACGACCACAGTGTGTTTAAGACTGGTGAGGAGGAACACGCATAGCCTAGCACCCACCCAGCTCTCCACAGGCCGCCTCCGCTTACTAATGAGTGAGGCAAAGGAGCGTGCTGTTAGGAGGTGGGGCCTAGTCAGACTCACTGAGGGCATGCCTGGGAGGGTGGAGTTTTGTCCCTGGCACTTCCTTCTCCCTTCTGCCACAGGGTAAACAGCTGTCCACCACACCCTCCCATGATGTCATTTCCGTCTTGGAGCCAGCAGACCATGGACCAATCCTACTAAAACACTGAGCCAAAATAAACTTCCTTTAAGTTGTGGTTATCAGATATTTTGCCCCAGTGACAGGAAAATGACTAATACAGACATACAGATAGACCAAAACAAGTCCATGGGTCAACATCGGGTAAGGGAGCTGGAAAACAGCCACAGAGCATGTGAAATGTGAGAATCTTAGAAAACGCCACCTCCTGCCTCAGGTAAGAAGACTTTAGGGCACCGCACACTGAGGCAGGAGCCAATGGTGGGTTCCTAGGAATAAAATTTCATCTGAGATGGAGATAAAGTTCACCTGGCAGGATCAGGGAACATGTCATCAAATGATGACATTTTCTCACATCCTCTATTTCTGCTCATATATGCTGTGACAGCTTTGAGGCCCTTCCAAAGAGCACACTATAATCAATCGAACAACTCTGACATTCCCCACAGAGCTGACAAAATGGTTCAGGGTGATAGACAGACTGAGATTGCTTTAAAAACTCATTTTCAATCCAGGGTATAAATAAACAACCAAATAAAAGATGGCATGACATAGATAGGGAGATATGGCAGATTCTCTGCAGACGGAAAAGGGAACTAGAGATAGAGGGACGGGGGAGGAAGGGTAAGCAGTGATTAAAGAGTACTTATACCAACAGCCCCACAATGAATATAAATACTATGTATAGCCAATGTGTACTAACAAATGTAAAGAAAAAAGAAAAAGCTCCACTATTTTCTACTGTGAAAAAAGTGATAATATTGTATAGGTTTCAAACTGCAGTCAGCAGGCCAGGAGCTGGGAAACTACTGCTCTGGGAGATGGGAACTGCTTTCCTTTCTCTCCAAGAACTCAGCTCCTATTTCCTCAGGCTACTCCAGTCGGCCCCCTGCAAGCACTATAGAGGTTGAGTTACTACCTCACGCTACCTGAGTGGCTACCCTGGTGGTGGCAGTAGAAAAACATAGCCAACCAGTAGCCTTCACTTCTGGCAGTGCATTCCGTCCACGTCCAGCCACATGTCCCCCTGAAACCTTCCAACAACACAAATGGCAAGAGCCCCTATTCCAATCCAGACACAAGTTTTCAGGCTCCATCTGGCTGCTGGGCTGGGCTCACCGTGGTCTAGCAGATTTGACTCCATGGCTCCAAGTTGGAACTTGTGGGGACCTATGCTGGGATGCTAGTTTCTAGTCCACTTCCCTCTAATTCTTAAACACCCCACCTAGAGAGGGCAACAGGCCCGCCATGTGTGTGAGGTGGGGAGGTGTCTGTGCTACGATGTGGTCCCTGACTGAATGCCCAGCTCCAAGTGACAGGAGCCCAGCACAGTTAGACCTCACCTGCTCCCGCTGCTTTCCTGATCCAGGAGCTGCTCAGGGCCGCTGGGGCTGCTCCACTCCTCTGGGGTCCTGTCAGCTTCAGGCTGCTGCTGCACGAGGGCAGCTGGGTCTCCCTCGCCACATCCTGGGGCTCCGGGCCTCTCCTGCCACACCTCACTGACCTTAGCCACATTCTTCTCCTCGAGTACAGCTGAGACCCTGAGGAAGAATGAGCGTGCTGTGGAGGGAGTGTTGCAGGACCAGCCCTGGCTCACAGCCTGCATGCTGGCTGTCACCACCCACCTATGGGCATGGAGGGTGGGGCTGGCCTCCTGTAGGGTGGGCCAGACAGCAGCCAGGCATTGCACCTACCCTCAGGAGGACCTCAGAACTGCTGTGCCCTTGTCACTGAAAACAGTAGCAGCTTTCAGAGCTGTTTTAGTTAGCTTGAAGGTTTTATAAAACCAGTGTCTGACATACAGTATGTTGTGCCAGGAAGTGTCCTCCATGCTTTAAATGTACAAACACATTTAACTCTCACCACATCCTATATGGTAGGAACCTAAGAGTACACCACTCTACACGTGGGGAAACCAAGGCATGGAGATGAGTAACACAGAGCTAGTAAAGGTCAGATTTGAACCCAAGTACTAGTGTCCATATCCCAGTCCACTACATCATACTGTCCGTACCCGCATGTATATGTAATTGAGCATCACACAGTTACAATGGGGCGTCTTTTGGAACAGTTGAAAACTAGGGCTGCCATGCTCTGCAGAATGCCATCGGTCCTGTCCTGCTCCTAATCAAAGCCCCAGAGAGCTAATCCCTGGTCACTGAGGGTTGATCGTGGTGGGAAGGCCTTGCTGCCCTTGCCTGGCTCAGCTCTGAGGACCACCGCCCACCCGCCCAAGGGCACGGGGCCCCTGGTGTACATTTCCCCCTTCCACTCCTGGACCACGACGGCACCGCTTCCCGCCTCTTCTCTGACCTTCCCACAGGCCACGCGGCCTCGCCCCGAGCGGGGCTAACTGGCCAACGTCACAGACCACGCAATGGGGGAAGGGCAGCGACAGGCCAGGGCCCACGGAGCGGGGCCCAGCAGAGCGGCGGGGCCCATTTCTGATCCTCCAGCGCCACCTCGCGACCACTGCGGGCACCGCCTCGGAGAAGTCCCGCGGACACCCGTCTTGCCGCGAACAGCCATTTTGCCCAACAGAAGGTCGGATTTCCCGGCGGGCTCTGCGGCCTGAGCACTCGCCTCAGGAAATGGCGGCGTGCGCAGGCGCACTCACTACGGTCGCGCGCAGACCTAGGCGCGTACCAACCTGGTGCACGCACGCGCAGGCGCACACACGCTGGCCAGATGCTTCCCAAGGCGCAGGCGCACAAGGGTGCTGCAAGCTGTAGCCAGGTGCACTGGCGCACACGTTCTGCGTCAGCTAAAAAATCCCAGACAGCCTGGGAGAGGGAACCTCTGCACACCTCTCTGTTGCGTGCTCAGGCTGTGCTCTCAAAGAGATCAAGGGTGCTAGGGCCCGGCGATTTAGCGCAGTGGTTCTGGCACCTTCCTAGCAAACGCCAGGTCCCTGGTTCGATGCCCATCGGGCGTGGTGACTCACACCCACCAGCAATCAGTACCACACACCACAGTGGCAGGTGTGGTAGCTCATGGCTGTCATCCTCGCACTCAGGAGGCGGAGACAGGAGGATTGCTGAGTTCCAGGTTTGCCTGGGCTACATAGTGAGCTCAGGGCCAGCCTGAAGTAGAAAGCCAGATCCTGTCTGAAAAGAAACAAAAGAAAAAAACAGCTCCTATAGAGCACATACTGTTCTGTTTGGCCAGATAATTCTGTTTTGGGTATTGGAGCAATCAGGTGCTATCCTGTGCTCTAATTTAGTAGCATCCCTGGTCTCTATCCTTTAGAAGCTCAACAGTACTTCTTACTGTCACTGTGGCAACGAAAAATAAGGTTTGGAGAGGTCTGGGTGATTCCTCTGGTTCATAACTACTACCTGGGTATGATGGTTCTTGATCTAGACCAAGGAAGGAAAGAAAGGAAAGAAACTGAGCTTTTTTTTGGAACCAGGTATCAAACCCAGGACCTTGCACTTATCAGACAGGTGGCAGTACAGTTGAGCTACATCCCTGGCCCTAGGAGCTTTTAAAAAGACAAGGATGACAGGACACGGTAGCACATGCCTATAATCCCAGCACTTGGGAGACTGAAGCAGGAGGACTGCCAAGAGTTTGAGGCCAGCCTGGATTTCATAGTAAGTTCAGGACCAGGCTGGGCTACATAGCAAGACTTTGTTTCAAAAAGGGGTGGGAGTGGACAGGGATGTAGCTCAGTGGTTCTGTACCTGCCTGGCAAATGCAAAGTCCTGAGTTTTATCCCCGTACTGCAAAAATTAAAATGAAAATTAAAAAAGATGGCGGAAGCTCACACCAGAACAATAAATTCAAATCTCTACATGGGGCTCAGGAAGTGTTTTGTGTTTTGATACTTACTAGGTGACTCTCAAGTGCAACCAGTTTGTAAAACACAGTCATCCAACAAGGTACATATTTTTAATCAGAGGAAAGTACTCCTGAATTTAGGCCCTAGTACTGGCTAGAGGTCTGGACTCTGCTCCTACCTCTGCTCTGCACAGGAGTGTGTCCCTCAGTTTGTTCTTGTGCTGGGCCCTTTCCAGGACTTGGGGCAGATTACATAAGGCCACTCAGTGTGCTTTACACATTAGTACGCTAGAAGCTACTAGTTCTGGGTCTTGAGAGTAGACTCAAAGAAAACTCAGAAACTAGCTTTTGCAATTTCTGCTGAGGTTTTCTTTGGGCCCCATCTTCAACACTCTGCTCTGGCACTTGGCCTCGGATGAGTCATTTAATTTTGCTGCGTTTGTTTCCCCCATTGTACCCATCTCACAGAATTGCTGGAGAGACTGTAAAATGCGGTAAACACAGCACACTGTAACTGTCAGCCATAGCTCTCATTCTGGCTGTTCATTGCTAGCCTGCCCCACCTGGCCCATACCTGCATCTTGTTTAAGTGAAAAAGCAACTGCTGATCAAACCCTGCTACATCCAAGGTCTTTCTCACTGGTTGAGTTCCATGTACTCTATTGTTTTGAATATGCTGAGCACATCCCGCCACAGCATTACTAGTTTTGCAGTTTATTTCTGCAGTTTATGTCCCTCTCCCTTTTCTAGAATTCGCTCCTTCTCTCTCACTCTCTTACTTTTTTTTTTTTTTTTGCCTTAGTTGCCCCCTCCATCCACCTAAGTAGGTGACCTTCTCACTGACATCTTCATCTTAGCACCTTGGCTATTCTCTTCAAATCACCATCTTTCCCAGGAGGCTCCGCCACCTGGCTTCCAAGCCTTTGTTCATTTGAAGAAAACAGGGCACACAGTAGACATCTGCAAGCTGAGTTGTTGTGGTCACTGACACAGGAATGAGACAGAAAGCCCATCAGCCCAAACTGCACAGAAGGGAATCCTGTCCCTGGGACTCCTCCCCCTCCCCCACCCAAGGCCCCTTACTCTGGGCCACACTCACTGCTAGGAAACATCAGGGCTTTGGAGCTCTTTATGTATACTGTTATGTCCCTTTGGAGAATTCCTATTCTCCAATCATGACACAAGTCAAAATCCACCTCCCCACCAAGCTACCCACCCCCACCTTCTGTACCACCAATGTATTGTCCCCTGAGCCAGGCTTTGTCCCCTCTCCAGCCTGAGAGTGCCCTGAAGCAGTGTGCAGTGCCTGATTCATCTGAAAGTATGACCTTTCCTGATGATGCAGCAGTTCCATGGCCTCGGAGGCAGAGGGCAGAGGTTCCCCTTTGGGGCTTCTGTCCTTGCCATGTCCCCAGTCCAGCTGATGGGCCTTACTGGCCTCAGCTCCCCAGCCAATGGTTGATGCATACCCAGTGGCTTCTGTCTCCCTCCGAAGTTCAGCACTGTGCTAATGCCTTACCCCATGTGTGCTGCCTTTGTGTCTTCCATGTGTGCTGCAAGGTCACTCTTCAAATCGGCCAGGACAGCACAAGCTGTGGTAGTGCTGGAGCTGGGACAAGAAAGCACACAGGCCTGTGAAGCCTCAGACTGAAAGAAGCTGGGGACCCAAGTCTTCCCTTCCCAGCTGCCTTCTCACTGGGGATATGTTTGCCAGTAAAAGTTGATGTCTCAGCTGTAGCTGTGAAGCCATCTGTCCTGCTCAGCCACAAGCTCCCTGGGACTGAGTCCTCTAATGCTGAATGGCTGTCTGTGGGATTCCTCGCTCTGCCTGCTCTCGCTGGGCTGGGGTGCAGCCACTACAGGAAAGACTCACCGGGGCCTTCTCTTGCGGATCCCCCTGCCCTATCAGCTCGAGCCCCTACATATTGGCACTAAAAGATCCTCCCCAGCATACATCACCTGTCTCTTTTCTCCCACTATCCCCAGTGGGTGGGTATAGCACCAGGTCAGGACCCTCCCAGACCTCTCTATCCTGTTGAGGCCACTGGAAGTGAAGGTAGCATGGACCTGACAGGTGTGTGAGGACCCTCAGGGACTAGAGCCGAGGCTGTGCCCAGTGAGGGAATCTGTCACAGGGGTTATCCACACGCTTACCCGATGGCCACTGGTCCAGGCTCACAGGAGTTAGAGTGGCCGCCACGAACGTCCTGATCATCCAGCCTGTGGAAGGAGGCCAAGCGTGATGCAGGCTCAGGACCTCGTGTCTGCGTGTCTGTTCTCTCGCGACAGGGTGGCTTTTGTCCCCAGCAAATGATGGGATGTGAGGAGCTGCTTGAATGTGTGCTTGAGGCACAGTGGGGTGGGACCCAACGAGGCCCCCAGGCAGCACACCTGGGCCGCTGTGGGAGAGTGGCTTTTCCACCTCCCAGCTGCGTGCCCCTGGGTATACCAGCTGATGTCTTCGGGCCTCGGTGTTGTGAGAATTCATAACCAAGCACTGTGAGGAACAGCTGGTCCTCTGTGTGCTCTCTCCTCACCCGGGCTTCTGTGACACGGGGTGCCACACAGGTCGGACAGGCCCATGCCCTCCACTCACATGGGTACTCTCTCAAGGCTACCCACATCTATTCCTGAGCCTATTTGTGCTGCCTGTGTTTGCAGCCCTAACCCCTCAGCTCAGTTACTGAATGAACTCGTGACGAGGAATGAAAGGAAGGTGGTTGTTGAGAAACGGCTCATACTTGGAAAAGATGATAATGGAGTTTCTTATAAATCACTGTCAAACTAAGTAAGACAACCACAAAAGAGAAGACTGGGCTAAACTTCCTAAAAATATAGGAGATTCTTCAGGTAATTCTGTAGGTTATTTTGAGGTTTAGTTTCATTTTAAGGAAACAGAGGAGGGGCTGGGGATGTAGCTCAGTGGTGCAGAGCCTGCCTGGTAAGTACAAGGACCTGAGTGCAATTCCCAATACCTGCCCTTAAAAAAAGAGAGAGAACCAGGCATAGTGGCTCACGCCTGTCATTCCAGCCCTTGAGAGGCAGAGGCAGGAGGATTACTGAGTTCAAGGCTTGCCTGGGCTACATAGTAAGCTCAGGGCCAGCTTGAACTACAAAGCGAGACCCTGTCGAGAGAGAGAGAGAGAGAGAGAGAGAGAGAGAGAGAGAGAGAGAGAGAGAGAGAGAGAGAGAGAAGAAACAGAAGAAAGCAAAGAATGTTTTAGGAGGCTGCATAAAGAGAAAGGATGACACAGACAAATACTGAAAAGTCAAGCAACCTGGAGCCAGACCTGATCACATTGGATCTGAAGTCTTCCCTGGAAAGCAGAAGAAAACTGAGTCCATGTGACGCACTGGGCCAGGGTCCCTAGGCCAGTGGAGAGATAGATTTCAGAGGCAGGGCCTGCTGTCCTCTCCCTATGTGTGCTGGCTCTGGCTGCAGGAATCCAACACAGTTGGTAAAGTTAGACAGGGGAGAGAAGTGGCCCCCAGTGGGGTGGGGGACGAGGGAGGTGGACCTGGCACACTGCAATTGGGGTTCCCTGGGGACGCTGTCCTTGCCACTCCTCCCCAGCGTCCTATTCAAATCTTGACGGTTGTCCCAGGGATGACTCGTGCTTTGTCTGAAACCATTTGGGAGAGGTGTGACCTGGTCAGTCCCCAACACCTCCGAGAGAGTGGTCTCGGCTCCTCCCAGACACCTGGGGCAGAGTCCTAACTTGTCTCACAGGCTGCTGCTTTCCCTCCCATGGACCCGCAGAGGGGAAGTGGCCAGGGAAGGAGCGGGGCAAGCCAAGGAGGCTTTGGGTGTCTTCTCCTTTGGGGAGGGGAAAGGGTGCGAGCAAAGGGTCCCTGGCTGGTGCTCAGAGCTCAGTCAGGAAGTCCAAAGGCACCGATTTGGTCACTGGGCCATCAGTTTGTCCCTTCTGTGTTCTCACACTTTCGCCTCCCTGCCCAGGGCCAGCCTTCAGTACGGGCACGAGTGAGCAGAGGGAAATCCAAGAAGAAGGGGAAAGCCAGAGGCCAAAGGACATGGTGAAGAGTGGGAGTGTGCCAACAGTGGACAGAGCCCCAGAAAGAGACCAGTGCCTGTTCCCAACATCCCAACCAGAGTGGTAGGGATGTGGGAGAATGTGTCTCCCACAAGCAGCTCACCCTCTTCTCTCCAAGCCAGTGTGTGCCCCAGTCAAGCCTTCTGGTGGGGACCCTGTGACTACAGATCCTACAGGGCCATCGCTTGGCTGTGTATGTGACCTGTTACGAGAAGAGAAGTGTTTAATTCCCCCCCCTGCAGTGCTAGGGATTAAACCCAAGGTCTCCTGCATGCTGGGTAAGCACTGTACCACTACACTACACCCTGAGCCCTTGCTAAGTCTGATTAGACTTTGATGTTTATGTGACTTTGATGTCTGAGAGCAGGCCCCTCCCTGCAGTGCTGGCCTGCTTTGCTCTGATTGAAACCAAGCCAAGTCAAGTAGATGCTAACAGCCAGTCTTTCTACCTTCTCCCAACGTAATGTGCTAGGAGGAAGAGTAGAGCCAAGAAATACTACAACAGAGAAATCCAGGAGGAAGGGGGCACATCGGGTGCTGATGGACAACAGATCAACAGGCAAGACATGTTGGCTGCTGATGAGCCACAGAGCACACCACAGGGCTCTCCATCTATTCCTCTCATACCTCTCATTCCCAAAGCCTCAGACTGCTGACTGAGGAGCCATGTCCATGGGCCCAAATCTGTTACTGGCTGCTGGATCGTCTGAGGAAGCACCCAAGCTGCAGCCTCATGGATCTGGGACACATCTGTGGGATGACTGAGTACAACACAACTGTCCCCTCTAAACTCTCCTCAACCACGGCTCTGACTACTCTTCACTGACCCTGCCCCCAACTGTTTCCCTCGGTTCCTATGGAAACTCCCTGCTAAGCCCTATGGAGGCCCACATACTTCTGCTCACTGAATTCCCTACACTGTCAACTTGCAGGCTTTGCTTTGAAGGCCGCTGGTATGGCTGCTTTGTCATGCAGTAAAAGCTTAGTGAGTGAGTGTGGTAGCTTTGGTTAAGTGGAAGGAAGCCATTGAGGCCCAAGAGCTGGAGTGGGGGTGGCCTTGCTGAAGTTTGGTCCTACTGTACAACTGGCTGCCTCAGGGACCTTGGCACGGGCCTGCCCCTCTGCAGGTCTCATTCATTCTCTTTAAGAGGTACTCACTGAAGACCTCCACTATCCCCAAAGACACAGCAGGAATAGGGCTGTCCTTCTCCCAACTCTACCTATTGACCAGGAGGGCTCTGTGTTCTGGAGACAGACTTTGCTCTCTGCAGTGAGTTACCTTTCATAATCTGTGTTGGGGTCCTTCGAGATCTCCTCACCAATGGACTTTCTCTTGAGCTCTCTGGAGCAGGGGCCCTCCTTCTCTTTGTGGCTTGGAGAAGACCTATGGAGGAAAGAAATAGAAGTTAACCATGCAGTAGCCACCCATCCACAAGTCAGGGCAGTTCCTCATCCCAGCTGTCTCCAAGAAGATTAAAACCTGCTGTTGACTACTTGGCTGATTACCAAACCCCACTACTACTGCATAGTGTTAACTGGGCGAGTCACGTTGTCATGGTTTTACATGTTTTAACCTGTACGGTGACAATGATGCTACCTGTGCCCATATTGCACATGAGCCACCTGAGCCTCATTAAGCTAGGGTGACCAATTCTAAGACCCATGGTAGTAAGAGGAAGAGTTAGGATTTGGATCGAAGGTAGCCTGACTTCAGTGTTCTTGACTCTCTTCCTTCACTCAGAAGCCTAATTTGGTCCCTCAATTCAGCCCCCACTGTTTTCTCTGAAGCCATCAGGGGGCCCCAAGTTGTTGAATCCAACAGTCTTATCATCATCTTGTGCTGCCCTTAGTAGCCACATGACTGGCCTCTCCCTCTTCCCCATCACTTCGCCTCCCTGCCACACATTCCTAGTCTGCTTCACCTTTCATTCTCCTTCTGCCCCATTAAGCTTACTGTTCCCAGTTTTCTTCCCTCTCCGCATGCTGCACAGCCTGCTGGGCTACTTGTTCTTCTCCCATGGCATCAACTGTCACCATGCTTGAACTGAAGACTCCCAGGTGTTTCCCAGGTGGACACACGGAGGATAGTCTAGGAGTGGGACAATAAGACATGGTGGAAGACATCTGGGCGAGTGATACTAGAGACTTGGGCCCAGAGCAGAGCAGGGGGAATGGGAACATTTGCACAGTGAAATGGACAGGGGCACATGCAGGACCAGAGAAGGGGGAAACAAACAGGAGACTCATGGGTGACACTTCTAGGAAGCTTGTCCTGAGCTCCCACCACCCTGGGGCTTAAGAGCTTAGCTTCTGGGGACACCCCTGCCTCCTGCCCCAGACTCTGGGCTTCAGAAGGCAGAACTCCAGTTTTCCAGCTCAGATCTCTTCTACCCCACACAGCGTCCCCTAATCCTGCCTGCTTGTTCCTGGTTCCCTGCCCCACAGGGCAGGGCTGGGCCCATTGTGCTCCCTGTAACTTGTGGCCCTCTTTGCCCTCTTCCTCCTCAGCTCAGGGTGCCTGGAGGCTGATCCAAAGACTTCATTTGCCCCTAGTGGCTCCTCACAAAAGCAATGCAACTGTCTCAGTGGCTTCAGTGAGGTACAAAGACCCAGTGTCCCCACTCAACACAGCTGGCCAGCCCTGTCACTTCCTGGAAATTCAAGACACACAGTGATGTCAGCATCTCGGGCTGACCCAATTCACACCTGGATATGCCCCCCATCAGAGGCAGCAGCTCTGGCCCAGGAGCTCTTAGGTCCCAGGCCTTGGCCTCACAGTGATCAAGCGCTTGCTCAATGATGAGTGCTGAGTGAAAGAACGATACCGCCACGTCTCCCACCAATCCCCCAACCTGTCAGGCCCATGTAGATAGGGCTTCCTGGTGACCCTAGACCCTTTGCCCCTGTCTCCAGATGGTGTGGAGTGAGACAAGACAGCAGCAGGACCCCAGTACCTGGAGCCTTCTCAGTCTGGGGCTACCGGGAAGACCTGCCCCAAGGCATGGTGATCTGCAGGTGACAATCTCTTCACCTCTTGAGTTGCGGCCAGAGGAACAAGTAAAGAGGCAGCATGGGAAACCCGATTCTTTCCCCACCTGTGTTGGCTGTGCAAGCCTGTTCTTCCATGAGTTCCTCCTGACTTCAACCATGACCCTCCTCATTTGACTTTTCTCATCTCCTCTTTGACCTCAAGCCTTTTGGATGTCATCACTGAGCTCATGCCACAGATCATTGCTTGCAGAGGAAAGGGAGTGAAGATGAAGGCAGGGAGTCCCTTGCTTTCAGTTTCTAGGTAGCTTAGCGACTCTCAGCTAACCTTGGAGTTGACTCTGGCTTCTGACTCCAGCCTAGACTGAGAGACCATGGAGGGCTAGCTCAGGTCATCTTTTGGTCCCTTCACATACATCCTGAGCAAGCCCTGGAGTGTTGGAGGTGACCAGAAGGAAGTGGGAAGAAAAGGACTTCAAGGGACAGGGGCCCCATAAAAGCCAAGAGAGGCCGAGGACACACAGACAGCTCTGAATTCTTCCCATCTCCTCCCATGACAACAATGTGACATCATTATTGATGGTGTCATTTTTTTTTAGTACCAAACCCCCTCTGCCTCATTTAAAGCCTAGGGTGCGAAGGAACAAGGACACCCCTGACTCAGGAGTGTCCAGCAAAGAAGTCATATTCTCTCACTGTCGTTTCTGTTATGTCACCCCAGCCCGAACCCCATCTTTCATATCCTTATGCCTCTTGCCCAAGCTGGCTACACCTCCCTCAATGGCCCCTCCTCCTTTGTCATTCCTCAGAACAACTCCTTAAAGATTTTGTGCAAATGGCACCTCTTCCCCGGCGGATAGCTGCGGGCTGCACTGCGTTCCCCAAGACTGTGCCGAAGCCCTGCCCCCCCCCGGGCGCTGGACATGAGCGAGGCCAGACCTCACCAAGGACGGGTGCTCTACGGGATGGGAGCAGGGAACTTTGGAGCCAGCACACAGGCCCCCCAGAACCGGAAGGGGGGTGAGGAAGGGGCCCCGGGCCTGTGCTGGGAGCGGAGAGAATGGGTGTGGGTCCGAGTCCCGAGGGAGGGCTCTGCCTCCCCAGCAGGCCTAGGAAAGCGCCGGGAGGAGGGGTGGTCTGGGCCTTGGGGTGGCCAGGGCAGGGGCAGAGCCCATGGGCATGCGGGCCCGGGCTCTGGGGGACGCAGGGCGCTGAGCCCAGCCTCCAGGGAGAGCCCGCGCACCAGAGCAGCCTTGGGGCTTCACCAAAGCCAGTAGGGAAAAGGCCGTGGGAAGAGCTGGGCAGACAGTAGGCTACAGCCACAACCCAGGAGGAGCCGAGAGTTGGCAGCAAGAGCCAGAAAGTCCCAGAGCCAGCAGGTGGGGTAGGCAGAGCATGGCCTGCTGCTGCCCCATCTCCTGCTTCCAGCTCCCAGCACTGCACGATTGTCAGCTGGCTCAGGTCGTCTGGTCCTTGCTGAAGCGGCTGCAGAGAGCGTAGGGCCTTCAGAGCGCCCCTCCCCCCAGGCCCTCAGCCACAGCAGCCGTGGGCCAAGCAGAAGGCTGCAGCTGGGCTGAGCGCCCAGAGCTTGGCAAGGCAAAAGCCTCAGGGGACCAAGAGGCCCCAAACCACTGAGGCTCCACTGCAGCCTGTGCCAGTGAGTGACAGGGAACTATGCCAATTGGCAATCAGTATGGAGAGGCCTCAAGAAAAAAAAAGAACAACTTGAACTAGAAACTCCATTTGACTCTATTCCCCTCCTGGGTTTCTTCCCCAAACACTTACAGACATCATAGCACAGTGATGCACATTCACCCATGTTTGCAACCACACAATTCATAACACCTCAGTCCTGGAGTAGCCCGCATGTCCAGCAGCAGATGCGTGGACACGGAGCATGTGGAGCACTACTCTGCCATAAGGGAGGATACACTTGAGTCACCTGTAGGAAAATGGTTGCACCTTGAAATAATAATGCTAAGTGAAATAAATCTGACATGCAAGCTTCAGTATCACATGGTTTCTGTTGTATAAGAAACACAAGACATAAATGACTGTTTTTAAAAAGCAAAAGACAGGCCTGGAGATTTAGCTCAGTGATTCCAGAGTCTTCCTCACAAACCAAGATCCCTGATTCGATGCCCAGTAACCACATACAACAATACCAGGCATGGTGACCCAGGCCCACCAGCAATCAGTACCACATACCACAAATACCAGGTTTAGTGGTTCAAACCTGTCATCCCAGCACTCAGGAGGCAGTGCTGAGTTCGAGGCTTCCCTGGACTAGAATAGTGAGTTTAGGATCAGCCTGCACTACAAAGCGAGACCTTGTCTCAAAAAAAAAAAAAAAAACTATAGAAAACAGGAAGATCAATCTTTTGCATATTAGAAGGGGATCTAAAGAGGAGGAGGTGGCAGGGAAGAATAAAAGAATTAAGATATGTTAAGGACATGTGCCTACTGCATAAAATAAATGTAAGTAATAAGTACTGCAAACATGTACAAAACAGAACCAAAAGCATGTTAGAGTGGGGTTTTTTTTTCCCTTTTTATGGTCCCTTGCTGCATTTTCCCCAGAGGCCGGTAGGTGACAACACTGGCCTGCTCCTGTACCAGAAGAGCCCTGCAGATTAGCAAATCTATTAACAGGATCATGTGCCCAGGACAGGCACTAATACCTTATCTTTATTTATCCCACTTCCTATTTGGGACAGAGTTGGGACAGCCTTGGGAAGCAGGTTCTACTGCTGTCCCTGTTTTCCACATGACGTAACGGGGGCAATAAAGGTAAGAAGAATTACTCATGGTCATGCAGCCAATTCAGGGCAAAAACAAGGTTATCTTTTATGTGTAAAACTACACTCTTATTGCTCCCAGCCGCTCTGCCAGGACTCAGGAGGCCTGCATTGGCCGGATGAGGCAGGGAACCAAGGAAGTGTAACCAGAGTAGAGATGGGAAGCGGCCAGGCCAGGGATCAAGAGGGGGTGCCAATCACGAGGCGCTGTCCTGAGGACTAGTGCATCGCGGTGGGACAGGACCAGCGCTGGAGAAAGCATCGTCCTCCATGGGCCTGCGCCTCAGGACAAGAATGATCACATTCCCCTGTCCTACTGCGCTCTGACCGAGCCTTTCTCTCCAGTGCTTCAGGACGCACAGTATGGCTGAGTCACTGCCTCCACTGGCGGACAGGCGGCAGCCCAGCTCTCCCGAGCAGCTGCTATTACTCAGTACCTGTTGTGTCTAGAACACTCCATAGCCTTGTCGTTCCTATGTCCTGGGCTACTGAGGCAAGACAGCTTTGTCCTACTCCCTAGCTTTACAGTGGTCTGAAGGCAGTGACACTGGCCTAGGCCCCCTCTTTTCCCAAGTGAGCAGGCAAGCTCTTCATTGCTCCCTCCAATCTCCAATGTCTGGGGAGCTTTGCTAACCCAGCTTGTGATATTTGCTACAGCAGCCACAGGAAAGTAAGACCACCATCTTGCTGTGACTGCCCGATGGTGGCCATTAAACCTCCAGTGAAATTTTACAGAATAAACAGTAAAGCGCTTCTTCAAATCCACAGTAAGGACAGTCAACATTATCTCTTAAAAGGCATTTAAAACCATCCATCGGTTTCCCCCCAGTAAATAAATAAATAAGGAGAAACGTATACTGCAACGGGGTGACTTATGTCTGGGAAACAGATTTCTTGAAGTCCCAATGCCCAGTGCCTTAGAAGGTATGTGGGCTGGGAGTGGATCTGCAGACAGGATTTTAAAGGAGGTGATTAAAGTAAACTGAGGTCACTAGGTTGGGCCCCAGGCACTGTAACTGCTGTCTTCATAACAGAAGAGCAGGACACAGACACACATGCAGACAGCATCATGTGAGGGCACTGGAGAAAATGACCATCTACAAGCCAAGGGCAGCGGTTTCGGGAGGACCCAGTCCTGCCCATACCTTGATCATGGACTTCCAGCCTCCGGAACGATGAGGACAGAAGTTTTCATTGTCTGAGCAACCAAGTCCATCCCACTTTGTCCAGCAGCCTGAGCCCTTATATTCTCTCCATTACCAAGTCCCCCAGATACTGCCTAGAGAAAAGTTGTGCAATCTTCCTCCTAGATCTTCACATGTTTTTGTGGATGAAATTCTTAGGGAGAGAGTCAGGTGAACAGAAGGGAGCAAGAGAATGGAGGTGCTGTGTCTGCAGTGGTTGCAGAGCTTGCGTTTAAGAGTTGAGATGGAATTAGGGGGGTCACTGTGGACCCTGGAACCCACATGGTGACCCATGGGGACACCCTCCCCTTCCAGCCTCGGGGTCTTCTGGCGTGCCATGAAACTACAGCTCTTTGCAGACCTGGGTTTGGACAAAGTTCTCAATCCGGGCAGCAACATCAGGGTGCTGGCACTCCCTGCAGGACCAGCCATGTTCAGCATAGAGCACAATGAGGTACTGATTGCTTGTTGTCCCCAGACAAGAGAGCACCATTATGTGCCGGACACCCCAGGCTCAGAAACCGGGACGCATCGCTGCCTGCCTGCGGTGACATCAGCACTCAGCCTGCCCCTGCCATGTCACCCCACCGCTGGGCCCCTGCCATGTCACCCCATTGGAAACCATCCGACCGGCTCACAGGCCAGAACCAGGCTCTGGGCACCCACTTGGCCTCCTGGCTCCCGAAGGGGCCAGGCACAGCCAACATCGGCTTGGTCCTGACTGCCCAATACACTGTGTTTCTACCTCCAGCTACCCTGGCAAAGAAGGCAACTGGGATGGTTGAACTCAGCCAACTTAGAGGAGTGCCAGGCCAACCTTAGCACCGGCAGACAGTTTAATGGCTGGTCTCCTAAATCCTAAGGTTGACACTTTTGGTCAAGACACTGTTCCACCGCCAAGCTCAGGAGCCCAAGGGTCAAGGCGACACAGATAAATGCCGAAGAGACAGGAGCCAAACACTCTCTCCCTGGAGGCCAGGCTGTGTTGTTCCTTTCAGCCCTGGGACATCCAACCAGATGAGCCCTTACCGATTTCAGCACCCTATCCTGTCACTGGACACATGGGGACAGTGACCCTTAGGCCCAGAAGGCAGGTGGCCTTACAGATGTCCTCTAGTGACTGAATGGCAGGCAGGCCTGGCAGCCACTAGTCTCCGAAGAGACGAAGAACTGATTACCTGCTGAGGCCAGGAGCAGATTGCACCGGAGCAGGGGGCTCTTCGCTCCTTGCCGCAGGCCCGTCCTCATCCACCACCTCAACCCTGTGGGCAAGACAAGAAACTGAACTCGTGCGTGCCAGCCTGGGGACACTTGTGCCTCCAGGGAAATCCAACTGAGGTGGCCAAGAGGTGACCCGCTCTAGCTCACAATACGGACAGTGTACGGGGCTGAATGTGCTCCTGGTACACAGGCCAGAGCCATGCAGAAAAGCCAAGGCACACCAAGAACTGCCCGCTGCCACCGGCCACTGGGAGAGGCCCTGGGACGCATCCCCTCCGCACTTCTGGAGGGAACTAGCCCTGCCAATCGGGTGGTCTCCCAATTCTGGTTCCCAAAGCTGTGAGCTGAGCAATTTTCATGTTTAAGCAGCCCAGTTTGTGGGGCGTTGTTACAGTAGCTGCAGGAACCTAATACGGGGGGAAGAACACACCATTCTCTACCACTTACTTTGTGTTTTGTGCTGATGCCCTGCTCACTGTTTCCCACTCCTCTGGCCCTAGCAGCTCTGGAATACTTGGCACACTGACGACCCTCAGTTTTCCATTCTCAGCTTCTTAGGACACCTTATTTTGAAAATTTTCCCTGTCTACCCAACGAAAGGTTCACAAAATGCAACTTTCTAGAAGTTTCCTTTTCACTCTGACCTCAGTATTCTTCTCCCCCAGAAGGTGCCGTGTGGTAACTAGTGACTGTGTCTGACAGGGTGTCCCTTCTCTGTTTAACCCTGTTTGCTCTTCAGGATCCATTTCCAGTGTCAAATCACCTCCCAGGGACTGTCTCTTGGTGGCCCTGTTCTTGGGCGAGGATCCTGCCCTGGAAAGTAGCAAGTGGAAGAACTCACCCCCAAGCAGTGTTTTCTCAGCCCGGCTCTTGCTTGTGCGGAACTGGCCACTGCAGTCCCCCAGGGGCTCAAGTGGCCTCTAGACAGAAGCCTGAGCAGCCTCTCCCAGCTCTGCCCACGCAGGGGTAGCAGTCACCCACCCCACCCCCACTGTTCCCACATCCTGTTGGCAGGAGGCCTGCAACAGACCTCCAGGCTTCTCTTGATGCCACTTACCTCTTTGCAATAAACGGAGCCTGAGTCTCCTGGGTAGGACTAGTGGGAAGGAAAAAGAAGGACTCTGTGTTGGCCAGAAGCCACGGACAGCTGATATTTAAGCCACTGTGCCTGAAGGGTCCTGGGGGGTCTCTCCTATTCCCACCACCTCACCTGCAGTTCTGCCTTGTCTTTTATAGAAAACGTATCTGAGAGGCTGAGGAGGCCCAGCCAGGGAAGGCCCGTGGGAGTTAACGCTCACCCTCCCTTCCGCGAGGTGAAGAAGATGGCGCTGAGGGAGGGAGCAAACCCCCAGCATGGAGCCAACTGTGGGCCAGCTCAGAGGCCAAGGCTCCTTGGGCCCTGCCTGCAGGGCCTCCTGCGGCCAACTCACCCAGTACTCTTCTTGGCTGCAGATAGGACGTAGGAGTGCTCCCGGGGGGCGGTCCTCCTTAACACACTGCTTGCAGCTTCTGACCTGCAGCGGCATGGGCTGGGGGTCAAACTGGACACACACTGCCAGCCTGGCCCCTCAGGGCAATTCAGAACCACTCTGGGAAAGTGGAAGTCAGGAAAGGGTCGCCCACGTTTGCAGAGCATGCGGAGTGTGCCCTACCCTGCCCTGGACGCCACCATGCCCATGCTGAGAAGGTAGGTGCTACTGCCCTCTGCAGGCCACAGGCCTGGGCAAGCACTGAGGCTGGGGCTTTAGTGACTTTAGGCCTTGTAGATGGCAGAGCAGGTGGTTGATGCCAGGGAGCACCAGAGCTCCAGATTCTCTCACCCGGATTGCCCAGGCTCGGGGGCCTATGCCGCCAGGTTCTTCCCTTAGAACCACTCACTCACCCCTTGGGCTCGGCGTGGCAGACACTGGCTCACAGCTAGGCTTCAATTGGCGGGTGGGGACATCTGAGACTCCGGAGCCCACCCTAGCCCCCCCTAGCTCCCTAGCAAGTACAGCCTGCCAGGACTTGGGATGTGCGGCACAAGAGGGCTCTGTGCACGCAGCCTCTCTCGGGCACCTGACTCAGTAACTTTTGTTCAATTTCCCCAGGATCCTTTCCTGAAAACTGATATGAGGTCCTGGCAAATGAGGTGTCGCTCTTTTCCCTGGCGCCACATTAGCTAGGTTTGACCCTGTAGAAGGTTCATAGGGGGCGACCTGAATTGGAAGGTGTTGAGACCCAGCCTGTTCCCACAGCTGACGGCCCTTGTACTGTGCACTTGGCCCTCAAACAGTACAGCTCCCTCCTGGAGTCTGCGAAGACTAGGCCTCTGCCCCCCGGGGCCCAGCAAGCTCTGTCACCTCTTTTTCTGCTCATCCAAAGAGAAGGGCACCTCCTCCTCCTCCTCCTCGACAGTCCCGGATATGGAGCTGTGCCTGACGTTGTAGGGCGCCCTGGGGACGGAGCGGAGAGGGGCTCGCGATGCCGCTTCCTATCACAGGCTGGGACTCTCAGCAGTTTGGCCCCTGATGTCCGCAACCGCCCGAACACACTGGAATTGGTGCCACTGGCCCTGAGTTCATCCTGCCTCGTTCTAGTGCCAGGCAGCGCTCCTCTCTCCCGTTCGGATGCCAGCTGTCCCTCAAGACCCAGTTCGAGCCTCAACTGTTCACTAGAAAGACGTGCCAGCTCCCCATGAAACTGGATAATGGGGACGGGGATCCACAAGCACGAACCCACAGCTCTCTCCGGAGCCCCCTTCCCTGGCCGAGTAGGGGGGGGCCTTCAAAAGGGACCCCAGAGGGAGATCTAGGGGATCCCAAGGTCTATCCCCAGCAAACAGCTCATATTTAGGCACAAAATGCCCAGGTGAACAGAGTGTCAGGCCCAGTTCCATCCTGTGGGACATTAGGACCTTAGCCCGACACACCTCGCCCGAGAACCTGGAGCGCGCCCTCCTAGGCACGTGCTATCACCTGCTTCCCCTGAGCTCGGAAGTGCACTGTGCACAGCCCCCACTTCCGGGGGCTTTCTCCCTCTGCCGGGAGGAGGGGCCCGAGCCAGCTGAGAAGCCGCTACTCACAGCTTCTTGTATTCCT
The DNA here is from genome assembly GCA_004025085.1 of Thryonomys swinderianus. Classification (NCBI taxonomy): domain Eukaryota; kingdom Metazoa; phylum Chordata; class Mammalia; order Rodentia; family Thryonomyidae; genus Thryonomys; species Thryonomys swinderianus. The sequence goes on along the minus strand of PVIC010002234.1, from coordinate 49,254 downwards.
CCGTGGTCATCTTGTAACCCGAAGCAGAGGAGCGGGGAGGGCCAGCGTTAGTGGCTTTCGTCAGACCGGCGGCGCTGGCAGGTCCAGAAGCGTCCGTGTGTCCCCTGCGGGCCCCCGCTCGCCTCTCCGTCCCAGCTGCCCGTGACCCTCCCCCACCGCACCTTTGTGGAGCGCCGCTGGCCTTGGGGAAGCGCTGCGGGGGCTGCGATGAGCTGTCCACAGGCCTGGTGAAGACGCCGCTAAGAGAGAGCCCGGGAGATGCTGAGAAGTCGGGGCCAGTGCGGGCGGCACAGGGAGGCAGGCGGGGTCCTGCGGCCACTTACCGGATGATGTAGCCCGTGGAAGCCCTTGCTCTTGGGGACCTGCCGAGGCAAAAGGGGTGCGAGGCGGAGCAAGGTCTCAGCGGAGGCCAGGCTGCCCCGAGGACAGCGAGGACACACCGCTGCCGGGTGGTCCAGGGGAGCACAGACAAGGGGGCGTCCGCTCACCCCTAGCAGATCGCCAGGCCCGCGCCCCAAGGAGGAGAACCGCAGCTGACTCTCGAGGTCCAGCTGCTCCCGGGCCTGCCCAGCCCTGGCATTCCGAGCGTGAGCCCCTCTCCACCTCGCCTGCAGACGGTCCTCCTGACCTCTGTTCTCAGGGCCAACCGGGTACTGGCCAGAGGCTCCCGGCCCGCTCTGGCACACAGCCAGTGTCCTCCAGGGCGGCTTAGCCACGGCAGCACCCTTATCCGCAACATCCCAGGATGCACCCCAAACCAAAGCCCCAGCTGAGAACTGTGTCCCCCAAGTCAAGCAGCTCCGTGAGGAGCACACTGTCTCTAAATGAGATGGTCCCCAGACTCCCACTAACCTGCGCCGCAGCCCCTGCCCCAACCCCGGCCTCTACCCTGCCTTTGTCCCTTTACAAAGCCGTGCCCGTGCCCTCTCGGGAACACCTACTCCCAGCCCTTGGAAACCCCATGGAAATGTCTCCTAAATGGAGGGAGCCCAGCTCAGCGTGGCCAGCCGGCAGTCTGCACAGCCAGTGCAAGTGTACATGTGTCCCCTGGCATGTCAACTGTCACGTGCACTCCGGAATCAGGGCCACTAGCAGGAGCGAGTCCCTTGAGACTGCCTCAGAGGTCCGAATGACGCCTGTACCCTGTCAGTGGGGACCACGGCGGCCCAGCAGGGGCGTCCGCGGGCCACACGGACACACGGCTGCAGGTCTTCTGCATCCCTTCTCAGCTGCCCGCCTCTCCCAGCCACCAGGGCACCTCTTCTTACCTGGCCTTCGAGACCTCCCTAGGTGATGAAAAGGACGTGGCACGACTCCGGCCCGAGGGCTGCTCTCTGGGGAAGGAAGAGCAGCTCCTGTGCCTGCCCGAGGAGGCTGCAGGCCGAGCCCACCGCCCCCACCTCACCTTCTTCCCTGGCACCCGGCAGTCTCCCGCCCTTCCTGTGCTGCGACCCTCAGCCAGCCCTCGGCCACAAGGCCTGGCAGAAGCCCCACAGCATCACCGCACAGCTGGGCCCTCAACGCGCCTGTGCGCCTCCGGGACTCACGTGGTACTGCCTTCGGATTCGCCCTGCTTAGTGATCCAGCTCTTGTCGCCCTTCAGTGTGGTTCTTACTTTCATCTGCCTGAGGACGTTACTGCGCTCCTCCTCGCCTGGTGGCAGAGGCTTCCCTGCTGAGGGCAAGGCCAAAACGCATCAAAGGGGGTCTTCCGGGCAGCCCCCCCAGCATGCCGCTCCTGCTCTGCTGCCCGGGAAGCGCCTGTGGCCCCCAGGGGCCGCGCCCAGCCAGACGGTCACATGCAGGGCACGGGCCTCACCTTTGGGGTTGCCTCCCAGAGCGGAGATGCTCATGGCGTCGCCCCGCTGCTCCCCTCTCAGTCGGTCCGCAGCACTCCTGCACACCTGGGCAAGTACAAACGGCATGCGGGCCACCGCCGTGGTGTGGGCCGGGTCTGCCCTGCACAGGGCTCATATGGGACACAAAGCTTAATGCATAATAATTAGGTCTTCGGGGCACTGACCTAAGAAGGAATCGATGTGGTCCCCAGGGGCCCCTGCCTGGCTCACTCTTGGAAGCAGGTTCCTATCCAAGAGCCAATCTGGCCCTGGCCGGTCTCTCTACAGCTTCTTGTCTTACCACATGAGCTCTGTCTCACATGGCCCTCCTGCCATCAGCTAAGAGCTCTTCACCACAGTCATGCTGGCACCAGTTCCATGACCTCAAATCTCCAGAACAGTGAGCTAAGTAAATAGCTTCTCTCTGTAAAGGACCCGTCCTCTGGTTTTTCACTATAGTAACATAAAACAGACTGATGTGATCTACTATGTGGCATGCAAAGATCATTCAGACTTGCTTTTGGGCATTGGGGGTGGCAAGACCTGGTGGACTCCTAAAGGGAGGACAGAAGCCGGGGAGCAAGCACTCGATGGGCCAGCCTCTGCCATGGGACACATCCACCCATCTGCCTAAGGCTGCTCACTGGCTGCCAGGTACATGTGCTCAAATGAGTCACCACTATGAAGCTCGCAGCTGGGGCTGGTGGCTGGCCTCTGACCCCGGGGAGTGCTGGGGGAGCTGGCCGTGGAGGTGCCTCCAGGGTCTCGGCACCGCTGGATTCAGAGGGTAGGGGTGAGGCACCCATCCGGCAGCACTGGGAGGCTGCCTGGGAGAAGTGAGCGCTTCAGGAAGCAACTGCTGCAGGGTTGGACTATCTTTTGTGTTTCTTAAAAGCTGTTGCGGAAGACCTTGGCAGGGCAGCAAACCTCTGGGCTGCCTTACTCTGCTCATTTGTAAAATAAGCTTTTCATCAGCTTAGTTTTAGGGCTGCTGTGAAGACGGGAAAGATCACTGGGCAAGGGCTGGGGATGTAACTTCAGTGGCTCCATGCCTGGCAAGTGCAAGGTCCTGAGTTCAATTTCCAGTATCGCAAAAGAGGGGTCGACCACGGGGTAGTTGGAAGGGAGCTGAGCAGCAGTGACTCTCAAGTGTCTTGCTGGAATGGGGGCAGTCAGTGGTCGCCAAGCAGCATGACGGTGGTTCTCTCTCTGGCCCCTGTCCAGCCTGCAAGGGCCAGTCGGGCTGGCCAGGGTGTCTGCAATGATCCCTGAGGACTTGAAGGTGCCCCGAAGGCTGAGGCGTGTGGGCCAGCTTCCCACACCACAAATGACCCAGAGCCCCCAGGGGACATTGGGTGCAGGGGCGCGGGTCTGGCAGCCACCCTGAGTGGCCCCAGGTGAGCCTGGGCCAAAGAAAGGCCTGGGGCTCGGGGGCATGGGCACGACACTGCCAACACAGTCCCAATGTGGATCAGTCTTCCTATCCAGGGTCCGCCACCTCCGGGCCCTCCTGGGCTCTGAGAAGCTCCATTCTGCTGACAACCACCTGGCAGCCCTGGAGATAGTCCCAGGGAGGTCAGAGGTATGCTGAAGGGGGGGGGCAAGACCGGACTCAACTCACCACGTCAGCAGGAGCTGACTCTCTCATAAACCACACCGAAAGCGCATCCCGGGTGGCCCAAGCTTGCTGCGCGCCAGGAATGGCATCTCGTCACAGCGCATGGATGCCCCACACGCCCAGCAGCTCCCTGGTGAGCAGAGCACGTGCCCTGAGTAAGCCAGCCTGAGCACTGGCTTCACCCTCCGCCAGGCTGGGATCAGCCCAGGTGACTTCTGACCTCCCCCTTCAGCGGCCTTTGCTGGCCCCTGAGCCCTCTGCTCTGCTTCCGAGGCCTCTGACAGACTCATCAGTCCCAGCCCCTTCGCACCAACTGCCCTCAATGGCAGAAACTGTGCCTGGGAAAGCCGCGCACCTTAGGGTGAGTGGTCGCTGGCCCTGCCAAGTCTGCATACGCAAATGCCCTCCCTATGCCTCTTGCTCTCCTGCAGGGTCCCACCAGTCCTGCCACCCCTGCTTCTACTGTGCGCCCCCCATACCCTGAGCCCCACAGACCCCAGAAGCTGGGGACTGAGGCCCGCATCTTTCCAGGTGACAGCCGCCTGCCTCGCAGCCTCAGGAAGCACAGGGCTCGAACCTCCACACCGCAGCACCGCCCCGCACACAGCTGCTCTCCCCTCGGCCGCCATCTCCTTCCCTCGTCAGCAGCTTCGCAGGGCGGGGCTTTGCCACTCACGCGTTCTGCTGATGGCAGTGTATGCCAGAGTGTCTTTTGGGGGGAAGTCTCCAAGGGACCAAAGCTAGAAGAAAAGAAAGCCCCTGGATCCAGCTGGAAAGAACACCATGCCTATCACTGCCAAGGGCTCATCCCTGTGCTGAGTATGATGGGAAGAATCAAACACTGCGCACTCCACAAGCCTATGGGCAGTATTTAACATAAACTTTCCCACACAATCAGTCCTCCATGCCCACGGGGTCCACATCTGCAGATTCAACTAACTTCAGATCAAAAACACGAAAATAATTGCATCGGTACTGAACATGAACGGACTTCTTGTCATAAAACGGTGCAGAGAACAATCACTTACACAGTGATGACCCAACAATCTAGAGATTATTCAAAGCACTGTGTATAGAAGGCTGTGCACTAGGTATAGACACACGATGCCACTTTTTATAAAGGATTTGAGCATCTGCAGACCTTGAAATGTTGCATTTGGAGCCTGGGCCAAGACCAGGCAGCAGCGACAGGGGCATTCCTGGGGGACAGTGGCAGATGGGAGGGTGGAGGGTGCACAGAACGTGTGTGGAGGTTCTTCCCGTCTTGACGAAGACAAGGCCAGCCCCGCGCGTGCCGCGTAAGGCCAGGAAGTCTGAAGTGTGTGGCCTGCGGCCTGGTGGTCATCCACACGGGGCACAGATGCTCTGGAACTCTCTCAGGGTGCCCCTCCTCTGGTGTCCCATACAAGGACGGAGGCCAGAGAAAGACACACAGGCCCAGGGGGCTGGGGCGGCAGGACAGTGGGCACAGACGAGCCTGGCTGCTCACTACTCATGCACCCTCTGCTGGTGCCATGAGACCCCCTCTCTCAGTGCTTTTAAGGCCATAAATTAGCAAAAGCGAATCCAAGCAGCCTTGGGAGAGGCCCCAGGGTCTGCTTTGGGGCCTTGGCACCCTCCTGCAGGCCTCACCCAGTTCTAAGCCACGCTGTAAGAAGACCCCTTTGACAGGCCTGAGAAGTGCATGCAGCGCCCCTGTGTGGCGACACTGGGCACACACAGCCCAGGGATCCACAACCTTCATCCTCGCCGCGCGGTGACCACAGCGAGCCTGGCCTACGGCCTCACTCCCAGGCATTTTGAGTCTCAGCCCACACAGGCACACTCAACAAAATGCTCCCTGGGGCAAAGGGACACGACCCAGGCTGCCCAGGCATATCCTCTGCAGTCAACTTCTGTGTGGAGGAAGTGGATTCTTCAGACTGAGACCAGCCACCCCAGCCTGACCGGGTCCTTCAGCCTGGCCAGTTGCCAAGGCCTCCGACCCCATGATCCAGAGCCCTGCTGGAGGAGAGCAGTCCTGCACACTCTGCCCCAGGCCCACACAGTAGCTCTCTGCTCACACCCTGTGCTACAGGCCCAAGACAGAAGATACAGAGGGAAACGACTAGGACCGGAGTCCCAGTCACTCCTAGAAGTAAAGGTAAAGAGCCAGCGTTCCGGCCCTGGCTACCTACCCTCCCTTCCAGTCTTCCTCTCCTTCCTGGGCATCAACCCTGACATCTAGAGGTCACCCAGTCTGAGAGCTCTCACGGCCTGTGACCTTTGCTCACATGACCCTGTTCCTCTTCCTTAAGTGGCCTTACGTGGCTGGGATGTCCCACTCTCTGTACTGGGAATCCTCTTCTGTAGGGTGGCACATAGCCACCAAACCTACAGAAATACCCACCGAGTCTCCTTTTGACAAGGAACCCCCACACTGGAGCTTGTGCTTCTTTCAGGTGTCTTGGTGTGTGGGCATCCCTCCGATTCCCACGAGAACATGCTTAGCGAGCTCAGCTGCTCTTCACTTTCCACTACCACGGTCCCCATTTCTACCTCGACCGGGAAACAACTTCTGGTTCTTTCATAATTGTTTTATCACTCTGCTTAGGGACTAACCTGGGCCACCAGAGGGATGACTGGCTTATGTGACACATTCCCACAGCAGCTTTCCCTGTGGCACACTCCTGAGGCCCCATCGGATGTGGCCTACCACACAGCGCCAGCTCTGAGCAAAACCCTACACTGCAGACGTTCCGTGGAGCAGGCAGAGGAAGAGCAGGCAGGTTCTGAGAGATGGCAGAGGAAGCAGTCAGGAAACTGTCACTGACAGGGCGCAATGGGGTGATAGGGACAAATCCTTTCTGAATTTAGATGGCCTCCAAATGCCAATGGGCATACTCCCTCTCCACTTTTCTCCCTGCTACGGAGGCTTCTAAAAAGTCTCCAGCAACCTCCTCCAGAGGAAGCCCTCACCCTAATTGTCTAGACAGAAGTGGGAAGCCAGGGTCCTCAGAGGCTGACAGAGGGAAAGCTGATGCACACGGATCACCACATGCTGGGCGGAGCCGGGAGAGGCAGCAGCCGGAGACGCACATGCCTGGCTGGTGTGTGGGGACAGAGAGATGCAGACAGAAGCAGCACCTTTAAAACTAAGCCAGAGAAAGTTTCGGACACAACCCCCCCCACACACGCACATACGCCTTTGGGTCACCGTTCCCTGGCTCAGGGACACGGCCCAGTCCCACTCCTGGTCACACTGCTCGGAACGCAGAAGGAAGCAGAAACCACGGCAGAGAAGGAAGGTGTGTCTGGGGAGTGCAAGCGAGCGTGCCGTGGCCAAGGGGCCGACCTCTTGCTGACCACGCCCGGGCCTCCCTTCAAGGTTGGGGTAGCAGCTAGGGTGACGGGCACGGGAGGACACCCGCCCTGGTGGTCCTCTGGGGGCTCTGAGTGCCCTCTTACCCTGGGACTCTCATTCATTCTGGTTCTGCTGCTGCCCCAGGACCAAGAGCCCTTTTCCTGTGTCACTCACACCCCACCTTAGCTGGGATGAGCTGGCTTCTCCCCAAAGACAGGGTGAGGGTGAAAGAGAAGCCAGTGGGTGGAGCCTGGCTAACCCGCACCCTCGCTGGGCCTGCCCGGGCCTCAGGCCCCAGACCCCAGGCGCAGGCTGTCTGTGGTAAAACAGGCTTAGGTGAGAGGGGAAAACAGGCTGCCAGGCGGTGGCCTCCTGCGGAGAGTGGGACGACCTTCAGCGTCGCCGTCAGGAGCACTCCGTGGGCTGCACGTGGGTGTTGGGGCTTGCCTGAGTCTGCGTGCCCCGGGCGCTGGGCGCTGAAGGCAAGCAAGAGTGGGTGCGCCTCAGGCAGAGGTAGAAGGGTGGCCTTCTCTCCCCGGGTGACTCAAAACGCTTCACACCCCGGAGCCACCGGGAAGCCCAGCTCCACCTCCCTGGGGCTGCCATGGGCCCAGGCTCACAGGGATCACAGCGCTGTCTCCTGGAGGCACAGGCCTGGGGTCACTGTGAGGAAGCAGCAGGGCAGGAGGAGCGCCTGCAGCCCAGCAACCAAGTACAGATGTGGCAAGGGACACTCAGAGGAAGCCATCGTGCCTGGGGCTGCCCACCTAAGGTCTGTCTGCTGAGCACAAGTCCAGCCACATTTTAGGGGTGCTGTGTCCGCAAGAGTTTCACAGGGCTCCAGAGGAATCTCATCTCCCCTAATTTAACCTGTAGGGAGGAGGACGGTGGCATTAGCGAACATGTTCCCTGAGCCCTACACCTGCCACCGGGCAAGGTGTACTCTGCAGGGCAGCAGGCCTGCTCATCACAGAGGTCACAGGGCCACGGGCAGGGCTGCTTGGGTGTGGGCAGCACAGGCCCAGCAAGCGGGCAGAGGCTCGGCTGCGGGGCAGGCTCCCCGGGAGGCTGCGGGAGGAGGTGCAGTGCCAGGCGGGGGTCCCTTCGCCGGGCCGTGCCCACCAGCGCCCAGAGCGAGCACATGGCCTCGAGGGCCTTTTCTCAACGCCCACACTCGGCCCACTGAGTTTGCTCCCAGGCCGGGGCCAGAAGGGTTGAAATGTCTGGATACAGGGAGGGGCGTGCTGTAGCCCGAGCTGAGACGGGAGGATAGAAAGTTCAAGAGCACCCTAGGCAACTCAGCGAGAGTCTGCCTCAAAATAAAAAATGAAAAGGACCGGGGCGAAGCCCAGCGGTAGCGCAGCGCCCTTGGGTTCAGTTTCCAGTACTCCCTACTAAAGAGAGTGGAAGCAGGAAGCGCCTCACTTTATGAAGCAGCGTCTAGAGGTCAGGTGTTGCACACGGTACCCCGGTTCCCCAGCACCGGTGGCCCCGGCCGTCAGCAGACAGGGTGTGGCCCTCGCAGGAGCCAGAAGAGGGTCCTCAGGGCGGTAAGGAGGAAGAGGCTCGGCACAGATGGCTTAGAGGCTATGGCGGGGCCGGGACGCAGCCGGGCCCCTCGACTGCAGCACGAGCCCCCACGAGGCTCCCGCTTGGGGGGTGTCAGGGAGCGGGAAGAGACTCGGGAGCGGGGTGAGAGAGTGTAACGCGGAAAAAGGATGCATGGCGGGCTGCGGCCAGTAAATGACTTCTGCGTGAAAGTGCGGAACTTCGCTGCCCCAGCGCTCCGCCACCCGCCTTCTCGGAGTCCGCCCTGGGAGGGGGGCACTTGAGGCTCCCTCTCAAAGTGGCAGGCGTGCTTGGGCGGGCCGGAGTCCCGGCGGGCCGCTGCCCCTTCTGGGGCCCACGAATCCTCCCGAATCCCTTTTCATCCTTCCGTGGGCCACTTCGGAGGCAGCCGGGGCCCGAGGGTCAGCCAGGCTGCTGGGCAGAGCCCCGTGAGACGCCTCAGTGCAGGGTCTGGGTGAGGACGACACGCCGGGGACGACAGCCCCCCAGCAGGACCGTGACAAGGGGCTCTCCCTGTCCCCACTGGTCTCCGCAGCCCGACAGCCGGGATCCTACCCTAGTCCTAGTCTCACAGAGGTGCTGCGCCGCCTCAGATTAGGCAGCCAGCGGGGGAACAAAGGGGCTCCAGAGCCGCGGGGCCCACGGCCCCCGGCTCTCTCTCCCCTTCCCCTGGAATACCCACATCTTCACAGCTGCCGCCTGCTCTCCCTTTGCCGGGGAGGGTCGCTGGCAGGAAGTCACCTCCACTTGCCCCGAGTAACACTAGCTAGTCACCAAAGCTACCTGCGTTTGTCCTAGTTTCAGGTGAGGATCAAAGCTAAAGAACTACCCACTGCCCCTCTCACGCTCCAACGAAACCTCTCCTCTCCTGAGACCCGCGCTCTCCTCGCCTCCCCTCCTCCCCCTCCGGTGCAGCCCAGACCCAGAGTCCCCTTAGCACCAGCCTTCCCGGCAGGAAAGGCACACCCGGGCCCAGAGGGGAGAAAGCACCAGCTCACGGACAGGGTCCCCTTTCTGCAAGGAGCCTCTCCCCAAGCCACCGGCAGCACGCTCGGCCCTGGAGACGGACAGGAGCTGGGGGAGGGGCCGCCAGCCCCGGGGGCGCTGCCAGAGCTCTGCAGTTCCCAAGGAGGCGCCCTTGCCCTTGGCTTGGGTCCTACAGCATGAAAGAATGAGTAGGAGCTCCTGTGAGCAGAGTGCCGAAGCGATCGCTGCCTTCCGCTCTCTGCTGTGGCTGTGCCCCGCCCCCGAACCAGGCGGGGCCAGAAGGAAGCGTTTTGGGCAGGAATCCTCGGCGCAGTTCTCTCCATAGCAACTTTGGCCGCATGGAGCTCTCTGGGAAACCGACCTACTCGTCAGAAAATGGCATGCAACAATCCCAGGGACCGGGCCAGGGCCTGGACACAGCGCCCGCTGTGTGCCCACACACGGGGCCCAGGCCGAGGGCCGCCAGTGGCCACCAGCAGCAGCCCCAAGGGCAGCCCTGCAGGAACAGGAGCACTCAGTAGGGTCAGTGAGCAGCGCGGAATGCCTGCGTCTTCCTCTAGGCCCCAGCTCCCACCCCCTGGAAATGGAGTGAGCGCTCCCTGGGGGAGAAGTCCAGCGTTTCGGAAAGCGGCCTCCGGGTCTCTCCAGTGGCCAAATCCCGGGCGCCAACTGCTCGAGCTGCAGACTCCTTCCTGCCTCCCCACCTCCAGGCCTGAGCCAGCACGTTCCCACTGGAGAAGGACACCAGACCTCCCTCCTGCTTCCTGTGTCCCACAGTTCTTGGTCACCCTAGTGTCCTTGGCAGCTACCAGAGAAAGGGAGCGCAAACCATCTGCTCAGAGCTTCCATGTGTCTTTGAGAGAAGGGAATCTGGCCCCATTTGTAATCCTTAAAGGAGACTCAAGCAAGTCTGCTCCATGCCTCAGTTTCACTTCGGAAAAATGAACTGGCATCAACTTTCCCCAACTCCTGATGCCCCAGCCCCTCCTGGAGAAAGGACTGCATGACGCAAAGATTCAAGCCTCGAAGATTCAAGAGTGCTCTGTGCTGTTGTTACAATTTGCCTGTGACTTATCAGTTAATTCAAGACAACAAATGTGGGGGGCCAGAGATTTAGCTCAGTGGTTCCGGCGCCTGCCTCAGAAGTGCAAGGTCCTCAGTTCGATCCCTGGTGACCACATACAATGCTGAGTGTGGTGACTCATGCCCACCAGCAATCAGTACCACATATCACAGTGCCGGGCGTGGTGGCTCACGCCTGTCATCCCAGCACTCGGGAGGCAGAGGCAGGAGGATTGCTGAGTTCCAAGCTTGCCTGGGTACATAGTGACCTCAGGGCCAGCCTGAACTACAGAGTGAGACCCTCTCTCTCAAAAAAAAAAAAAAGATAACAAATGTACCAATAAAGGATTCAATTTTTTAAAAAAAGATAAAGTGGAGGACAAAAATGAAAACACAGTGGAAGAGCTTGTGCCTCTGCAGCGGTGGCCCTGGTATCAGACACCTTTCAGAACACAGAAGCGACACCTCAGGAGGTGCTGTGGCAGGCTTAGGTTTACACAGCTAGTCAGTGGCTCAGCAGGGTGGCATCAGCCACTTGTCTGGGCACACTGGGCATGAGTGCAGAGCCCCTGGTCCAGTGCAACCGTGGGGTACGAAACAAAGGGCGCTGTGTGGAATGCTCCTCAGAGCAGCGGAGCCCCAGAAAGGCGCTCTCCTGTTCCCAGCCATTCCTCACGGGAGACCGGGCACTGCGGAGGCTGCGGCCTAAGCAAGATGCAGACCGGAGGGATCAGCAGCCTCTGAAGTTTGAGTGGGAGGCGCTTCCCGGATGCGTCGGGCTGGAGCTGGGGGTGCTCGCTTGACATCTAAGTAAAGACAGCGCGGAGCAGGTGGTGCTTGGGCCAAGTACCAGCCCCGCTGCTGGGGGCCCAGTATTCCTGCCCTGCTGGCACTGGGCAGAAGGACAAGAGCAGGCTCATGCAAGCTGAGCTGGGACCACTGCCCTGGACGCAGCAGACCATCGCTGAGTGGCCCGTGGGTCCTCTGGACAGGCTGCCACTGTCTAGACAAGGTGTGGGGAGGATTTCTCTTCCAGCCCTCGCCGCCCAGCTCCTGGCAGAGGCTAAGGAGCGCTGGCTTTGGTCTTTCGGGAACGCAGGTTAGACTGAAGCAGCCCTGAAGGGTGCGCAGTCTCCGATACAGAGCGCAGAGCCCTCCCCTCGCCCAGGAAGCCTCCACGGGCCGTGCAGCTGGGCTGCTCCCAGGGTGGAGACCCCGGGCGCTCTCAGGGTGCTCGAGGTACAGTGGCTCTGTCCCTTCTGCTTTGCCTCCCGGCCCCTCGCTGGCCTTCCTGCTCAGCCTGCTGTCTCCAATGCAGCTCTGGGGAGGCCCGACGGGGATGGGGGCCGTGGGCGCTGCCCGCCCCAAGCCCCCGCCCCACTGTGCAAGTCCATCAGCCCACGGGTCCTGCTCCCTGGCCCCAGCCGGGCACCGCAACCAGAAGTCCAAAGGGCCATGAGACCGAGGCAAGCGCGAGCCGGGGTGAGGAGCCTGAGCCGCGCGAGGGGAGGCGGGACGGGCTCTTTCGCAGGCTTCAGCTTCTGCACAGCTCCGGCCCTCCACCAGCTGCGGGCCGGGACGGGAAGGACTCGTCGGCAGCACCGAGGCCCCAAAGCCCTGCCTCACAGCCCCTCGGAGGGTCCGGGCCGCCCCGGCGCAGGCCGAGCCAGCTTGCTGCCCACCTGGCCTCCAGCTCCGAACAGCGGAGCAGACGGACTGGGGCTTCCCGCCGGCCTCTCCGAAGAGCCCTTGGCTGCGCCTGCCCCGGCCGGACAATCAGCCACAGAGTCGGCCACAGCAGATCCCTTGACAGCAGCGCACAGGCTCCGGGCTCGGCGCCTTCTGTCTGGGCACGAGCAGCTCCCTCCCCCGCCCTCTGCACAGCACCCTCTGCCTGCCCCGCAGGAGCCACCAGCCAGCCACGGAGGGAATTCTCACGGCAGCTGGCCTCTGCTTCTCAGTCTTCTCATCTACAGAATGGACACGGGGTACGGGGCCAGCTAGCTCCTGGTTCTTGGAGTCCCTGCCCCCCATCAAACAGTCTAGGAAGAGGGCCAGCAGCGGCCAGGCCTGCGAGGGGCCACTTGCCTTAGGCACCCTGGCCTGCTCTGCCCCTCGGCCAGTCTCTTCACTTACAGTGGAGATGGGAATCAGAGAAAACTGCCTCCTGCAGGGAACCCAAGGAGGGACGCTCGCAGCGGCTAAGGATTATGCAGGGGAAACTGAGGCAGGCCCCCACTTGTCCCCAGCTGGACAGGGACCGGGCGGCCCGCACTGCCTCCCCTCTGGGCTGTGTCCGAAGGCGACTCGCCGGCCCTACCTGGCACAGGTGCCCGGCTCGTGGGGTGGGTGGAGGGTCGGATGGGCGCGGGGCGCTGGCGCTCAGGCGGGGTCAAGCAGCGGGCGCTGGGCGCAGCAGGGAGCGCGCAGGGACGCACGGAGGCGAGGACTGGGCTCCTCCCGCAGGAGAACAAACAGGTTTTCTCCGGCCGCCCGGAGCCTCGCCCCTCGCCCCTCCCCTCGTCCGGCCCCTTCCTCTGCCCTCTCCTGGGGTAGGTAGATGAGCCTGGCACATTCCGCGCATTCTCCCGCCGGTGTCCTCCGCCCGCCGGCCCCTCCGCGGCCCGCCCCGCAGGGCTGTGGCGGAAAGCAAGGCTAGGCTGTCCTCTCCGAGCCGGGGCGAGCCGCGGAAGGCTCTGGCGCGGGCACAACTTCCCGGCCCGTTCCTCGGGCCCGCGGTCCAAGGCGGGGGCCGCTGCCACGCGAAGGGCCGGCCCAGGCTCAGGGCCAATGACTTGAGCAGCTGCTGTGCGTTCGTTCCGCTGAGAGCTCCTGTTTCTAGATCCATTTTACAGATGGAGATCCCAGAGAGGGGAGGGGCTAAGAGCAAGCGGGAAGTCTCTAGGCCGGGGCTGGAAACCCCTCGCCGGGAAAGGCGAGCTGGGACACGTGGGCACCGCGACCCAGCAAGTGGGGCGCCTCGCAGAATGAGCCAGGACACGCGTCCACACCGCAGAGCCAGGGCAGTTTGCTAAGTAGCGTTCACTTGTGATGGCCGAGGCCTTATCTTGCGTGAGGCTCTGGACCGCGGGCTGCGATGGACAGTACCATACCGCCCTGGGAGGGTGGGCATAGAGGGCACAGTTGGGCCAGTCCGAGTGATGCCATAGAGCTGGCCAGAGCTGACCTACCAGGGTACTCGATCCTTCCCGAGGGCCTGCAGCCCCTGCCTCGCAGCTCCGTCCCCACGGTGCCAGCCTCTTCGCTGGCTTCCCTGCCTTGGGCTCAGCTCGCCGCCCACTCAGTCTCCACGCAGGTGCGGGGTGGGCTCCGGCTCCCTCTGCTGGCGGGCTTGGGATGAAAGCCAGACCCCTTGAGAGGCCCCAGGGGTCCCCGTGGGCGCACTGCCCTCTGCCCTGTCTCCGGAAGCCACTCTGGGTCCCCCGAGTGTCCTCTCCTCTCTGCAGTGCCCTTCTTGTGTCCGCGGCTGAGGAGTGAACTCCGTCCTCTCTCGAGACTTCCCAGAAGGTGGCCACTCCGTCCACGCGGTCCCTGAGAGGACAGCGGCCGCCACCCCTGGCGACCTTGATGGCGAGCCCTGGGAGAGCAGGGCCCTGCCCAGTTTATCCCCGAGGCCGAGCCCGGGCTGCGGGGTTTGTCTTCCCTCCCTTCCTGGGCTCCTCAGGCAGGGAAAGGTGGCCTTGTGCATCCAGCGTGGACCTGGGATAGCAAGCGCTTCCGTTCGTCTGTGTTTCTTTCTCTTCCAGCACAGTGTATCTGTCTCAGATGCTTCCCTCCCCCAGCTCTGGCAACTGATGGCCAGGGACTTGCCTTGACGTACCGGATTCTAGGCTTAGCCCCGAGGACATCGGCGGCCAGACATTCCCTGTCTCCCCTGTTCCTCTCAAGAGCCCTTGGCCTAGAAAGGCAGGATGTAGAGGACATGTCGACCCATCAGAGGTGGGAGAGGAAGAGGCGGCCTTTTGCGCCCCAAGGCCACCCTTGGGAAAGGCAAGCTTGCTGTTGAGTCCACAGCCAGGGCAAGCCACCCGAGGGGCGTGAGTGACGGCGCCCAAGGGCGTGGCCCACCAGTGAGGGCTCCCCAGGCTCCACTGTCCCCGGGCCTCAAGCTCTTCCCACGTCCCGGATGAGTCAGTCCCTGCCCAGGCCAGATCCGTCAAGTCAGCTCCAGCCAGAGACCAGCCCGTCAGGCCCTCCCTCCTGGCCAAGCTGCCAGGCCGCTGTGGGCCTGGCCTACAAACGGGTTTGACTCGAACAGTAACCACCCCGCCCTGCCCCGCCCGCCTGTCCACTACCCCAACAGACTTTCAGTGATGCTCTTCCCCCCACTCCTTGCCACGCCACCGGCCACCACAGTCACTAGACTCTACTGGCTTCTTTCAGCCCCCTGGGCACCACACCTGCCCCAGGGGCAGGGTTACCACACCACTGGGCACCCTGTGCAAGAGGTCGCTTTGTTGGAACGACCTTTCCTTTCTGGGGCACCAGGCGACGCCCACTCACTAAGCTGCCACAGTGGCTCTTCCATGGGTGTTTCCCCGGACCTGTCTGAGGCTCCCCTCCAGGACCTGGGTGCCACTGGGTCCACCCTGCCTGGCCTGGCCATGGGCCCGCCCCTGCCCACTTTGCTCTTCTCCTACGCCTTACTTGATGGCCCCAGCTCCAAGTCCTGCCAGGGACTGGGCATTGCCCCTACCAGGGCCCTGCCCTGAGGGCACAGGTATTGGTCGGAGGCAACAGGCCTAGAAGGTGAAGTGGCGGGCAGTGGCCTCTGCTCAGGGGACTGCGACTCAGGAATAGGCAACTGAGACAGATTTTCCGGAGGCGGATAGAAGATAGCAGGTCCTGCTGGGGACAGGTGGCCAGCTAGCTGAAGAGTCCCTGGGCTCACGAGGCCACCTAGGCCGTGTTCCTGCACCACAGGGACCAGAAACAGAAAACCTGAACCCCACACTTGAACAAATGAGGACGTGGGGGCCCAGAGAAGAACAGGACCAAACCGAGACCCTACGGCTCGTCCACGGCAGCTGGCAGAGTTTTCAAAAATCATGCCGAAAACCTGAGTTCCAGTTGCTGCTGGCCTTTCCGCCCCGCTGCCCAGGAGCCGGGGTGCTCAGGTCTCTGTGCAGGGAGGGCTCGGCTCCTGCCGCCCCCCCCCCAGGCCCGCCCTGCCGCCTCACCTTCTTAAGGTGACTTTGCTGACTCCTGGCCGGATAGATCCCCAGGGCACAGCACCCCAAGCCGGGGAGGCTGCAGCCAGGATGGGCCCTGCCAGGAGCTGCTCCAAACCAGCCGCTCGAACACCAGATCTTGCCCCCTGGCAACACGGACACTTGCCACTATCACCCCCACGCTGCTCAGGGCAGCATCGGGGCCTGGGGTCTTCAGCTCCGTGGACCGTGGCCCCCAGGGAGCAGTGGCCTTATCTTACAGTTGGGGACCAACAGGTCACACGCTCCTCCGAGGGGCTGCACTGTAACATCTTCCAGCCCCACTCCGGACGCCGCTGCCCTGCAGGTCTACCACACTGAGTGGACGTCCCCCCTCAGCCTTAACATGTGTGACCTGACGCCAGAGAACAGAGCCCGGCTTGGCCCTGGCTCAAAGCCGTTCCGGGCTCAGCCTTCAGAACGCGAGTGCCCGAGCTGAGCCAAGGCCTCGCTGGCAGATAGGTTATGCATGCCCTGAAAAAATGGCTTTTTGCTGCTTTAGGAATCATGTGCAGATTGGAAAAAGAATGTTCTAATTGGAAAACCTCCCCGCCACGGTCTTCCGGAGTTTTAGTACAGTCGGCCGGCAAGGAGGCTCCCGGGGTGCGGAGGAGGGGAGTCATGAGGGGGAGACAGTGGGCTCCCTGCGCGGCGCCCCTCATGCCCCACGCTCGGCCCGGCCACTGCGGGGCTGTGGGCCTCTTCTGGGCGCGGGGCCTCCCAGCTCTGGCCTGGACAGCAGCGTCTCCCTGGAGCCCAGGCCTGCCCCCAGAGGCCCCGCTGCTGCCCCCAAGCAGCCCAGGCGGCTCCAGGGGCCTCCAGACTGCAGCGTGCCCACTGGGCGCCACGAGCTAGGTCCTGAGGAGGAAGCTGTGGGTGCTGCTCACGGCGGGGCCCGCACTGGGGCAGGGAGCTGCAGGCCGCACATGTACACTGACTGATGCACAAGGCGTCCTGCTAAACGTGGCCCAGGGCCACAGCCACATCGACCTGGGCAGCCTAGTGCCAGGGCTTACCACCTGCTCCCATTGCCTGAACATGCGCCTTGCACTGGGAAACGCCCCCTGGAAGGGAAAGGCAGCAGGTCCTGGCACCCCAGCGTCCCTCCTCAGCACGGGGCAGCTCGCAGGGACTCAGCTCATGAAGGCTGTACGCTTACAGCCTTTTCCAGGAGCCTTGTGGGCTGCTTAGATGCCTTGATCTCTTAAGGCCAGCAACCCTTGAGCAGGACCAGCGTTCAAAGGCAGATGGGCCGTCTCCCCTTTCTTCCCCCTGCAGTTCTTCTGGTCTCAGTGGAAATTCAAGTCTTCTCGGCCCGAGGGAGGGGCTGCCTCTCGTCACACAGGCCGGATCACCTGGGCCTGTGGGCTGTGAACTCAAGCGAACGCCTCCTCCCTCCCCCGCCTCCCCTGCCTCTCCTACCGGTGCCACCTCAGGCTTTGGGACTGATGCCCCGGAACCTGTAATCAGGATCACTCGCGTTCTCCTGGTCACAGTAGCCACCGGCTGCACAGGTGGACACTGAAATTGAAATGAGTCACAGCGAAATAGTATTCGAAATTCAGTTCCTCAGTCACACTGGCCACATTTCAAGCTTCAGTCCCCCCGTGTGGCCAGCACAAACTGAGGATGTGTCCACCCTCACAGAAAGCGCTACTGGGCAGTGCTGCTCTGAGCGGCCCACTGTAGCCAGGCCCCTCCCCTGCCCTTTCCAGGAGAGGCGCTTCTCCCCTGCCCTATTCCTGCCGTGGCGTAGGCTAACTTGCCCGTGGCTGAAGACCTGGTCGCCTGTCTTGGGCTCAGGTCAGCTGACCCTCGCACACGGGTGTCAAAGGGTCCGCTCACACTGACTGTAGTGAAGACAAAACTCTCGTTCCCCGTTCCGAGCCCTCCAAGACCCCAGACCCTGTGCGTCCTCACTGCAGAGGCACTGGGGTCTCCCACATCCCACCGTCCGTGAGTCCGCGCCGCAGCTTGACTTCAGAACCCACCCAGAGCCTGACCGCTCCCGGCCACTTCCGCAGCCACCACATCCCAGTGTGCCCTGTCATTGTCATTCACTTCCTGCCTGGCCTCCTGGCTCCTGTGCCGCTGTGTGTTCTCTTCAAAGCCGCCAGAGCTGCCCCCACGCTCCTTCTCGGGGCCAGGCGCGGGGAAGCCCGCACTCCTCCGCCGTGTGTGCCGTGCAGCTGCAAGCTCCCGCCACACTGAGCTCAGAAGGGACTTCCTGCCGAGCCCGTCTGAGCCTCGCTTGTCTCCACACCTTAGCGCTGAGCCTGCTGGCCTGCCCAGGTGAAGTGCCACCCGGTGTCGGTTCGTCGCCTCTAGAAGGATGATGTGTCCCGCCACCGAGTCCCAGCACAGGGACCTTCTGCCTCCTCCTGTCCAGCGCGCATGGCTGGGCAGCACCACCGCTTCGTCCCTCTTCTCCCTCTCTCTCGGATGGAACATGCGCACCTCACATTCCTCCGAGGGGCACACACGTGACATTTGTGTGCATAAAGAAATGGATAATGCATAAAGAATGGGATAAAAATGCATAAAGAATGGCATAAAAGTTCATTTCAAATATGTGTTTCAAAGTAGAGTTTCAAATCACTGGATTCAAAGCATATCATTCTAGAAATTATACTGGAACAACTGGCCATTTGGAAAAATAAACTGGACTTCCTACCTCACACTCTACACCAAAATAAAGTCCAGATGGTCAGAAATTTAATGAGAAAAAAATTGAAACCATAAATGACTAGAAGAAATCTTGGGGTGGAGACTTTCTAAGTATGTTGTGAAAACCAGAAAGCACAAAAGAAAAGACAAAGAAACTAAAACTTTCTATATGGCAATATCCTCTATAATCCATGTATCATAATAAATGATACATGGAGAAGAGTTATTTGTACTACATACAACAGCAAAAGACTTCGTCTTCCTAATATAAATGCAATAGGAAAATGGGCTCAGGAAAAAGATAATAAACAAGAAGATTTTGAGGTTCCCAAGTAAAATATGGAAGTGAGGATAGCTATTTCCAGGCATGTAAAACCAAAAATAGATCTATCAAACCTTGGGAAGGTGAGCACTCTCATCTCCTCTGGGCCCTGGCAGTGGAAGTATTAATCAGTGGCACCTTCTGGTGTGGTAATCGGAAACACATAACACAATGACCCCAAAACACCACTATCTACAGAACCTTTTTTATTCCCTATTTATCTCTATATTATATTGAATGTCATGCATATAAACATCTGCCAATAGCCGGTACCATCTGCCGTGTACTCCACCCCCTAGAACCCATTTACTGTCGCCTACTCAAGGTCATCACTTCACATTTCTCCTTTTCTCCGGGGTCACCAGCCTCTCCCTCTTGACTGGATCGTTCTGCTTTATTCTGACCCCATCTTCCTCTCCAGCTATTCTCCACTTGTCTTTTCTTCCCTCTACAGTAATAGCACCTAAGAAAATTATCTGCGCCCCCGTGTCCAGTTCCTCTTCTATCCGCTCTGATTCACTCTTACTACTACACAGAAAAGGCTCCCGTCAAGGTCACCAATGTCCTCTGTGTTGCTAAATCCAATGGTCGGTTTTCAGTTTGCATTTTCCTGGCCACAGCAGTATTTGACCCTCCTGACCCCTTTTCCACCTCCTGTAGCCCTCGTCTCTCAGTCCCGCCCCTGCCAACCTCTTAAACTCGGAGGGACCCAGGAATCGCTCCTTCAGATTTTTCCATATTATGCTCATGTTTGTGGTGATTTTAATCTATCTTGAAGCTTTTAAATACCACTGGGCAGCTAATGACTTAAATTTCATTCTCCAAGTCAGGCCCTTTCCCTGCCAGATTCCTGTATTCCATGGTTTATTCAACGTCTCCTCCTGTGTACTTACTCCATGTCAACCTTGACAGGAAAGGTCAAAGAGGAATCCTTCAAGGAATGACAACACTTATTTAGGAATAGTACAGGAACATAAGAGGAATTCTGATATACAAAAGAACGTGAAGGCGGCACAGGCCAATATAAAGGCAAACACAGGGAAGATTGCATCAGGACTGCATTATTTGAAATAATAATTTTTTGGCTATAGGGATAATAACAGGATACTACAAGTCCAAGGTTGAGTAGATAGTTGCTGGCCAGATATCCTTGCAGAGGAATTTTTGATGTCAGATTCCTGCAGCCTCTGCATAAGCCTGTGATTCTGGGAGTGTTCTGTGGTAGTTACCATCACACAGTCATGCCTAAGGATCCTTCCTTATAACCTTCTGGCCCGATTTATTTTTGGAAGGGGTAGAGTCAGCATAAGCCACCCCATTTTGATTCCGATAAATTTCACATATCTTCCACATAGATAACATATTCCATGTCACAAAGCCCTTCCAAATCGGTTCCCCCTGTTCCCAACCCATTCACAGCTGATAGTCACACCCCTCCAGTGGCTCAGGCCCAAAACACTGGTGCTGTCCTTAACTCTTCATTTTTTCTTACCCCCCACATTCAATCTGCCACCAAATGATTCCATTTGCCCTTCCCTATGAGCCCGGAGTCCGATGATCCCTCGTATACCCTTTGGGCAGTGAATAGATTGCTTCTAGCTGTTTTCCTGTTCTGAACAATGCCGTCCTGAGCACTGTTGTGCACATCTCCTGATCGCGTGACGATGAGGTTCTTTAGGCCAGCAGCTTTCAAACTTTGGCAGGGTCAGAATTCCCTGGGAAGTGCTGGATCTCACTCCCAAATACCCAGAACCAAGTATGTGTGACCTCACAGGGGAGCACCCATTTCCCTGTGTAAGCACCCCCAGTGGTCCCCACCCTGTGCCATGCTTTGCTGATGTCATGCCTGTGCTGGCCTGCTACGGTTTTGAGCCCTGTCGCCAGTGCTCCTGGTTGTAACGATGTCAGGGAGGGAAGCAGGACAGACCTGCTGTCTATTTTGTTGTTCGTGGCATCTTTTGATAAAGTAAGCTAAATTCCCATCAAGGTGTGTTCTAAATTTGTAACAGAATGATATGTGGCAGATCTCTAGGTATAGAGATGGAAATGCTTACGTTATATTAAATGAAAAAGGAAAACTAGTTTAGAGAAAGGCAGGACGTGTGACATCATGAACAGAGCGATTTCATTCCTGCACAGGTGCAGGTGGAACTAGAAACACCCCGGGGGCTGCTAACACTTTCTTAGTCTAGCACATGAATTTTGAATCACTTTTTCTTTGTTTGTTTGTTTGTTTTACTGTTTTGTCTTGTATTTCTCACAAGGTGTGACTTTTAAAAATACATGCATCTCTTTGTTCTTTTAAAAAGCTATTTTCAAAAATACACTTTTATATCTGCCACATCTGTGTATGTACAGAAGTGATCTAGAAGGTTTCCCATGAAGCTCAGCATAGTGCCTGCGTCTAGAAAGTGGGTTTGTGTGGGCTGAGAAGGAAGGTACTTTGAAGTTTCTCTTTATTCCTTTTTATACTCTTTGAATTTTTATGACAATGTACTGCTTTCGTAATAAAATAACAATAAAAACAAAAAGAGAGCTATTTTATTTTTTGAGACAGGGTCTCGCTCTGTAGTTCAGGCTGGCCCTGAGCTCACTATGGAGCCCAGGCAAGCCTCGAACTCAGCGATCCTCCTGCCTCTGCCTCCCGAGTGCTGGGATGACAGGCGTGAGCCACCACGCCCAGCACTGTGGCGTGTGGTTACTGGGGATCAAACCAGGGACCTTGCGCTTGCAAGCATGACCGTGTCCTTTTGGGCCTTTAATATAAAGGCAACACAATCAGAATGAGAAACCCGTAAGGGGCACTTCGCAGATCGCCTCCTGGACAGCACCCGTCATTAGCTGGCTCTGCCTGCAGCACTGGGCCTCTCTTCCTGCTTGTGTCACACGTAGTAGTCCCATAAATATTGGCTTAAACTGTGTTTTCAAGTGAAATTTGAATACTCTCAAATGTCAACGTTTTTAAGGATTGCATGGAGTCCCCTGAAGGAGTGTCCCAGAAGGCCCATTCTCTGCCCATCTCTCCCTGGGTACTGAGACAAGAGCCCAGGGAGGAGGAGTCAGTGTAGGGGACCTGGAGGTCACTGTGCAGAGGGAAAGAGAAAGACGTGGCCCTCTGAAGGCCAGAATGGAAGAGGAGCTTGGAGCTAGAAGGGGAGCTTCAACCCATTTAGAGGAGGTTCTGGGGCTCAGGAGCCTCAGGCTTCCCCTACGACTTGCACTGTGGTGTGATAAAATGATGCCTTCTTTGGGTGGCTAAGAGCTATTTCAGGTCACAGGTATTGGCCCCTGGCTGTGCCCACAAGGGCACAGGGGCTGGGGAGCAAGGTTTGAAGGGAGGATACCATCAGGTCAAGGTTTGTGGTAGTTTATTCCCTATGTGTAAAAGCTGGGCTCACAGCAGTTTTTTCCTAGATGAACAAGTCTATTATTTTATCATATTTCCTCAGGAAGAAAGACTGGGGAGGGGCAGCGTGTGCTTTAAAATACTACAAGGAAGAGACAAGGATCCGAAATGCTGTGAAGTCAACTCCAAGTGCAGGGGTTCGAAGCTCCAAGGGGACTCGTGCTCTGTCACTCGGAAAGGCACGGGCTGCCCCTTCCCTATAAAGTCCTAGTCCCGCATAAAGCGCAGTAAGCTGTGGCGTCGTGCTTGTCTGTCTCCTCTCCGCGCATCTGTGGCCTCTTTGATGTCAAGGGTTTGCGTGGCCGGCGCTGCCTCCCAGGCCTCCGTCTGGAGGGCTGGACTCGGCCGCACAAGCCGAAGGCGCCTGGTGTGGGGAACAGCGCGGACTAGGTGGAGCCCAGAGGGAAGAAGTTCCGGATACAGACCTGTTCGGGAATGAGAGCCGCACCGGGAAACAACCGAGGGAAAGGCGACCCGGGGCTGAGGGGCCGAGGGACCCGGGAGGGGAGGGTGAGCCGCGCAGACCCGGCTGGCGCTCGGAGGGGCCGCCCAGGGAGAAGCCAGGCAGTTTAGATGGCATCACCAAGGGAGTGTGTGGAAGGTTGAGTCCGTGTAGATGGCTGCGTGCAGCTCAGCCAGCTTGACCAAGGGGATCTGCAGACGGGAAGGACCAGCGAGGAGCCATCAGCTGCCATGGTCAGCTAGACTCATGCTGATGGCGGAGGCCCAGAGAGCCCTGTGGAGCGCTCGCGGCCCACCCTGGAGCGGCCCAGCTGTACCAGTGGCCTCAGCTCAGGGAAGCTGCCAAGGTGAACTTAGGCCGCCTCACTTCAGGGCCTATACTCCCACCTTCCATGTTGGTACAGTACAAACTGAAGGCTGTGGCCACTGATTTAAAGCGTGTCATCAGCTTGTCAGGACGCAAGAGCTGAGTACAGCCAAGATTTTTTTTCTTTTTGGCATCTGTGTTCATGACTATGACGGGGCCTGTCCTTTTCCTCTTCCCTTCTCGTCCAGCTAGGGCAGGTTCCCTGTCCTGATTTCTGATAAGTCATCCGTCAAAAGAATTCGTGACTGAAACCAGTAGGCCTGGAGGTGCTGTCTGGACGGGGGAGCAGTCGGGCAGTCAGGGCTCCAGCAGAGAAGCCAAAGCGGAAGGAGGCACACCAGAGAGGGACTGGCCTCTGAGAACCGTAGGAAGGTGAGCTGCACTCTCAGGTGAGGGCAGATGGCACAGTCCGCGGCAGTCTCCGCTCCAGGGCCTCCTCGGCTCCACGCTTACGTCACCCCAGCACACTGCCGAGGCCCGTGCAGACGCTCTAGGACACGCTCCCTCCTCGGTATCAGCCAAGGACTCACCTCAGTCATATCCGCCGGCAATGCCTGCGCGAACTCTCCATGGAGTAACAGGGGTCTCAGTGTGCGGGTGCTTCCTCCACCTGGCAATGCATTCCCCGGGCCCTGCACCCTGCCTGGGTGTTCCCCAGTTCAGGTCCACCCAACACTGGCCCTACCCGAGTGCCTCCCCTTCAGAGGCCACTGCAACTCCCCAGTGCCACCTGTACTGCCCAGCTTGCTGAGTCCTGGATTCCCATCACCCCCCTCTTAGGTTCAGAAATTGGCTAGAAGTCTAGAAAGCACTTTCTTATTATCACCATTTACAATGAAGGCTGTGACTCAGGAACAGCCCAAGAAGGAGCCGCACGAGGCCAGGCATAGGAAAGGGGCGCAGGGCTCCCGTGTCTTCTCTTGGGATGTTATGGTTTGGATCTTGTGAGTCATCAGAGGCCTGCACATCATAGGATGGAGAGGTGGTGGGTCCTGTACAAGGCAGAGCCAGTGGAGTCTGTAGATCACTGCGGGCATGACTTGGAGAGGATGGTTGGATCCTGGTCTCTGTCATCTCTTCCTTTTGCTTCCTGGCCACAAGGTGAGCAGTTCTGCTCCACCGCACCACAAGCCCAAATCAATGGGACCAGGTGAGTGTGGATGGAACCTCTCATTGGGAACATAATCAGACTCTGACTTGGGGACTTAACTCTTGTCTTCACCTCTGGTAGCAGCAGGAACTCCAGTGTCCCACATGCTGGGATGCTGCAGGGCAGAACCACACCAGGTTCTACATAATTCCTCAGGGACTGTTGCCCATGTCTGCCCTGCCCTGTAGGATCTTCATTTGCATGAGTTCCAAAGGACTGTTACCAGGTATCTGCCCTGCCCTCCTGGATCTTTCAGAAAGTATGAAATGAAAGGTGTGGCAAGCGAGGGTCTGGGGAAATAAGGCATGTGGCAAGCTCTGGTCTGGCATCTTTGCTGTGCAGAGTAGCATGGATCAGGCTCAAACTCACCTTCTCTAAGCTTCATTACTGCCTTCTTATTAATTATCTCACCATGTGCCATCGGACTCACAGGACACTAGAACTTAATGCAAAGGTTCAGTTACGATCCCTTCCCCTGTTTCTTACAACCTCTAAACTTCAAGCCCACCTTGGCCTGTGTCCTTACCCAGGGTCTCTTCACAGGACATGCTCTTCGTGAGCCCCATCAAGCTGGGCACTGCCTTTAGTGCATTTCTGCTCCACTACAAAGAAAAAATGCGAGAGCTCCAAACTCTGAGATTTTAAGGAGATATCTGTGTTCTTTCATAATCTGAGGGATTGCAGGATTGGAAGGAATCTGTCAGGGATTCCTCCCCCACCCCAAGGTAATGGGGACTGAACTCAGGACCTTCACACGGATGCACATCCCACCTTTCATTCATTTACTCACTGAATTTTCAGAGAGGGTCTTGCTAGGCTTCCCAGGCTGACCTTGAACTTGTGATCCTCCTGCCTCAGCCTCCCAGAGTAGTGGGGATACAGGCATGCCCCAACATGCCGGGCTGCCTGCCTTTCTAGCTATTGAACAAAGATGGCCTTTGTGTCTCCCTGCCAGGTCACGCAGGTGAGGATCTCAGTAGGGAGTGTCAGGAGCAGCTCTCTCTGGTGTGTAGTGTGCCGAGCTGCTGAGTGGAAGAGGAAGGGGAGACTGTGTGGAGTTTGGGAGACCTGGTGCGGGACGGTTGCGATTCGTGGCAGGGTTGGGACCAGTCCTCTGGCCCTGGTCTCCTGACTCTGGGTCACAACGTGCCCTCCCGTTTGACCACTAAAGTCCTGGGCACAGTGGGGATAGCCTCAGCCGTGCCCTGTGGGTGTCGGTCTGAGTGTCTGGTCTCTGGCCCAGACTGCCTCGGAGTTTGGGGCAGGCTCCTACCCTAGGCCGGCTGGGGCCTGAGCTCAGACAGCACAGGGGTCTGCTCTTCGGTTCTGCAGGCTGGGCTCCTTCTCAGGATGGAGCATTTGTTTGGCACTGCCAGCACAACCACTTTGGTGATGTGTAGAGAGTCCAAGGTATGTGTTTAACACACACACATGTACACACGTTGAATCACAGGCACTGCTCTGTGTGTCCTCCATTGGCCAGTGGTGCCAAGGTGAGCACAGGGCCTGCCGGGGGAAGGCACAGCATGTTAGCACAAGACAAGGCTCGCAGCCTGGCAGTCACCAGACTGCGCTTGTGGCTAGATCTGGGCACAGAGCAGAGATGATGTCAGTAGAGCTTCACGTTATTTCATCCAATTAACTGAGGGTTAATTAGTATTTCCAAAGTGCTTTGAAGATGAGGGGTGCTGTTTATGTACAGTGGGGTGGTGGCACGGGGAGAGGCAGTGCCAGGACCATCAGGCCTGGTTAGAAGACCTCTGACTCGTGGGGCTGTTAGCAGACATGTGCGAAAGGCTCAGGTTAGTTTGCTAGGGCAGGGGACAGAGTGCCTCCAGTCTGGTGGCTTAAGCAACAGAAATGGAGTCTCTCCCAGCTCTGGAGGCCAGAAGTCTGAAATCAGCGTGTTGGCAGGCCGTGCTCCTGGCCAGTTCCAGCCTCTGCTACTGTGGGCACCCCCTGCTCTGGCGCCACTCTGCTCTAGTTTGTGCCTCCATGGCTGCCACGCCTCCTGTGTGGCTCTCTTCATCTCTTCTCATGGGGTTAGGACCCACTCTAACCTTAACTGCACCGCATCTACAAAGAGCCTGGTTCTCAATAAGGTCGCATTCATAGGTACCACAGGTTAGGGCTCCAACCCCATCTGCTCTCCAGTGGCTGATGGGGATGATATTCCTACGCTTTTCCCTTCCTCACCATAATAGCTGGTGGCACCCTTGGGGCTTGTGTCCTAGCCCCACCTTTCTGATAGGCCCCTGCCCTGGTAGACTTGGCCTCAGTACCACCAAGGTCCACGGTTGGTTGTGGATAGATGGCATTAGCTGAGCCTCTGAGTGTCACTCCCCTCATGCAGATTCTGGTCCCAAACAGGGTACCGAGGGGCACACTGATGTCCGAGTCCCACAGTTGATACAAGGCCCAGACCTGGTATCAGACATCCCAGTCCCGAGCCTGGAGCCAGTGCAGGGTCCAGCACCTGCTCCCCCGGGCCCCTGCCTCTAGCTTGGTCCACCCACACTTCTCAGCACCATTCTATCTGTGACCTCTGTACAGGTTTGGCAGTTAGAGCCAAACTAATAATTTTGGCAGACGGGGCTAAAGCAATCTAATACGGCTTCCTCCAAGTCCTTGCCCTGTTGAAAGCCGAGGAGTGGCGTTTGTGAGCTAGGTCGGAGCACGGGGTAGGCAGCCCTTGGGCGCTTCACCGAAGGGCCCGGCTCTCCCTGCCAACTCAACGGGCTGCCACACCCTGGATTTGCCTGGCTTGTGACCTGTCTTTCACGTGGGCCCCGGTATCCTCCATGCCTGTGCAGCGTGCTCAGCACCCTCTTTTGTGTCCCTGAGTAGGGAACAGGCAGATTGCACTCTATCGGGCTCTGCTCTCTGAGTGAGTTTGGCGTGATTCCTGTCCTGGGTTTGACTGGCTTTGGCAGGGACTGTAGAGGATGGTGCCACAGCCAGACGAGTCCCCTGAAGATGTCCACACCCGAACCCCCAGAACTCGTTACTGTCACCTGCCTATGTGGTGCAGGACCCTGATGTAAGGGGATGACCCTAGGTTACCCCGGTGACCCTGGGTGTAGTTACAAGTGTCCTAGTAAAAGGAGGGAACCGCCGGGCGTGGTGGCTCACGTCTGTCATCCCAGCACTCGGGAGGCAGAGACAGGAGGATTGCTGAGTTCGAGGCTTGCCTGGGCTACACGGTGAGCTCAGGGCCAGCCTGAACTACAAAGCGAGACCCTGTCTCAAAAAAAAAAAAAAAAAAAAAAAAGGAGGGGCAGAGCCAGACCAGAGTGATGTGATTTAAATGTGAAGAGGCCACAAGGAAAGGGAAACAGACTTCCACTGAGGCGAAAACAGTGCCAAAGCAAAAACAATGGATTTCCCACTCAGAGCCTCCAGAAGCAAACAGCCCTGTGACACAGCTTGACTTTAGCCCGGTGAAACTGATCCTGAACTGCTGATCTCCAGAATACAGGAGAATAAACTGGCATTGTCTTAAGCCATTGCACTGGGGGTACTTTGATACAGGAAACACATGCAGCTAGTGTCCCCATCCGGTGCAGGCCTAACCTGCCACAGTGGACCACTGGGCAAAAGAATGTTGGGTTGGGGGCTGCCAGCCTGGGGCCCAGGCCCGCCCCTAACTGTTGGGCCTGGGAAACTTCCTGTCCTTTGCCAAGGCTCTGGGTTTACTCAGGCAAAGTGGAGATAATAACAGACTGCTGGACTCAACAGACTTGTTGCAAGGATCGGAGGACAGAGGCCTGGTCATGGTGCTTTGCTATGCAGTGGAATGCGCTGGTTGAGGCGGGGCTATCTCCCCACAAAGCTACCCCAGTCATCTTGCTCAGCGTTCATCCTTGGCCCTTCCTGTAGCCCCTCCTACCAAACACATCTGGGGCCTCCATGGCCTGCTAGTTGGGAGCTGGAGGGGCCCCCCATAAGGCCTTAGTTAATCTGCCCTTAAGGACACCACCATCAAAGAAAATGGACGGCAGGGGAAGAAGGGTGGCCTTGAAGTCAAGATCATCTGGTCTCAGCCTTCTGAGTAGTTGGAATTACCGACATGGGCCATCATGTTCCAATTCGGTTCCTCTTCTCAGGGCAGCTGAGTTGACCTCTTCCTTCCAGAGCTGGCTCAGGGGTCCCATTCTCCCTGACACCCTTCCTTTTATGATCACTCGTCCCTCTGCATGCACAAACCCTTGTTAGCCATTCCATTTTTTTTTTTTTGAGACAGGGTCTTGCTTTGTAATTCAGACTGGTCCTGAGGTCACTATGTAGCCCAGGCAAGCCTGGAACTCCTCCTGCCTCTGCCTCCCAACTGCAGGGATGACAGGGCATGAGCCACCACACACGGCACTGTGGTGTGTGGTACTGATTGCTGGTGGGCATGAGTCTCCACGCCCGGTATTGTTGTATGTGGTTACAGGGGATCAAACTCAGACCTTGTGCTTGGGAGGCAGATGCTAGAGTCACTGAGCTAAATCCCCAGCCCCCAATTATTTTCTAGATTGATGTTTCCCCCTCCACATCACAGTGGATAGAGCTGGTGGTGCATGCATGCATATGTATCTCCTATCCAAGCCATCTCAAAATCTTAAAACTTGGTTTGGGCATGGTGGCCCATGTCTGCCATTCCAGCTACTCGGGCGGCTAAGGCAGGAGAATTTTGAGTTCAGGACCAGCTAGGGAAACTTAACAAGACTCCATGTCAGAAATAAATGAATGAATAAAGAGTTCACATTAGAAGAAGCTGTTCACATTAGGGTTCTAGGCCAGGGGGACACGCTGGTTGGCTCAGGCCTGGAAATGAGGTGAAGATCAAGAGCCCCTCGCAGGGAATCCAGAGGACAGACCTGGCTCGGCTTTGGGGGGAAAGGGATCCAGGGGCTCAGAGGGGCAGTGAGCACAATGTGAGGCGGAAAAGGGCTGGTGGGGGGGGGGCGCGAGGACCCACCGCAGCACTTCTGGAGAAGGAACAGGATCAATGTCAGTCTTAGGCTGGACACCCGGGGTGCACAGGCGCTCGGTCAGAGGGCCCGCGGTGGGAGATATCAGCTGGCTGTCGCCGTACACGTGGCCTAGGTGCCGAACCAAGTCCAGCATCAGAGGGGAAGGAAGCAGGACCAAACCCAGGGATCGTCCTGAGAGGCTCGCAGCAGCTGGGCTCCCAGTGGCCCCAGGCTGCAGAGCCATCTCTCCCTGGCTGGCCTTCCACGCAGAGAGGGTGACACCGGAGAGGAGCAGGGAGTCATCTGAGGCCCTCAGGCTTCAGGCGATCAGGCTCGGCCGGCCCAATTCTGGGTCGCAGTGGCCAAGGGGAGGCTTTGGCTGGGATCCGTGACCCAAGGGAGCTACTTCCGTGGTCTGGGGCCCTCAGCACAGGTCTGTACATGAGGGCCAGACTCACCCCCCTCAGCTCACTGAGCCCTCCAGGGGTGTGGAGGCTGTTGGCAGACGCACCCTCTCCAGATGGGTCAGGGTCAGTGGGTCTGAGTGAAGAACGCTGGGACATGGAAGGGTAGCCAAAGCCTTCCTTGGGCATAGAGCGCAATGATTTGGCCAGCCAAGAGCCAAGCCTGCCCAGTGAGCTTCAGCTTTCGGGTGACTGGGCCTCGCCCATTCAGGGGCGGCCCGGTCCAAATTACCCCTGGTCCGGCTTCCCTTGCACCCCTTCCTGCCCACGGCACCTACATTTCTCCCTTTTGGATCTTGGAACAACTGCCCACTATGGATGGGTTTATGTGGCCCAGGCGAGGTCACGGGGTAGGCAGGGGCTAACCTGCCAACCCAGCCCAGCCCAGTACCCCAGAAATGCATGAGTGAAATGGGGAGGAAGGGGGTTCTGTGAATCTGTCATCACAGCTGAAAGCTGATGAACATAGCGCAAGGGGGGGAACGGGGTGCACAGTCCAGGACACGGCCAGGGACACCGCTGGCCGAGGGCTGCCAGCATTGCCTCAGGAAGCTGCACGGCTAAGGGCGCGAGGCCTGCTGGCTTGGCTTCGGCTGCCCCTCCTCCCACTGCCGCGGCCCTCCCCAGCCCTGTGACCTCTCCAGAGGCAGGATGATTTTCTTGATCCTTGCCCTCCAATACGCACACTGTCCATGGGGCAAATGCTACCGGTTTCCCAACCTTCAAGTTCTAACTCATGGCATCTTGTGCCCCATGGACCAGTCTGCCCTGTACCATTCACACCTGCTATGGCAGGAACTGCGCTGTTTGAAGAGCCTTCCAGGCGTGGGGGCACCCCACCGGCGTGCACATCCCACCAGCGATCGCCACAGCGAACGCTGCAACCACACACCTTCATTTCCTCTGGGCCCCCTGGATGAAGGTGAAGATCACAACACGAATCTTTAAGATTACATTTCAATTAGTCTGCGAAAGTACTTTCTGGAAACAAAGCATCACCAGAAAATAGAAAAGGCTGATAGGTTATGTGTGCCGGACCCTTCAGAAGTCAGGAGGCATGAGCAGCAGGGACATGACCCTTTCAACACCATCTCGCGGGCTCTCTCCAGCCGCCACAGGCCAGCGTTTCCAGTCAGAGAACAGCAGAGCGGCTGAGTGCTGCACAGACCACCACTTGGCACGAAAGCAACGGGACTCTAGTGATAAAGGGGCTGTTGTATACAGCACAACGCAGGCAGGCGCTCGGATGGCCCTTGACGGGAGCAGGAAGAATGGAAGGTCAATAACCAGCAGTCATTTCTTCTCCCAGGGACTGGGGAATTAGTTGTTTATATTTCTTGGTTGTATTTTTTTTTTGCACTAAACTATATTGATGTGAAATGGACACACGAAGCCTCACACATGTGTTTACAAGTGTTTTTTTTTTTTTCCTAGGCTGTCATTAAGATGCAGTCCCTTGAGGAGGGTCTGGTGGCCCTGCTCTGGACTGGTTTGCATGGAAATGCTCTGGTTCCCGTCCATTGGCGATGGGAACGCAATGGGCGCCTTCAGGAGCTGGTTGTTCTGATAAGGAAGCGTGGAGGGAGGTAGAAGAAAAGAGAGAAAGTGTAGAATTGAAGGAAGAGAGAAAGAGAAGACCAAACCGCAGAACGCGAAGAAGCACGCTTCAAGCAATGCAAACCTCCCTCGAGCTGGGTGGGAAGAAGCGCTGCTCGCGCCACCTCGTGGTCATGGAGGGCAGGGCGTCCCCTGCTGGGCTCAGCCAGGGCTCAGCGGCAACTCCTGTGAAGCCAGTGACTGGTCAGTGCGCGGGAGAGAAGCACCGGGCAGGGTGCGGCGCGGCGCCGGGAGCCTCACTTGGTCCTCCGCAGGTGGGAGAAGCTCCGCACGGTCCGCTCCACGGCCTCATCCATGCTGACCAGCGGCCGGTAGCCCAGGAGCTTCTTGGCTTTCTCGCAGCTGTAGTAGTGGGATGTGCCCGCCAGGGCAACCCGCATGGGCGTGAAAGTGGGCTGGATGTGGACGAGGGGACTGATCACCGTCACCAGCAGGGACAGCAGGAGAGCCAGGTAGTAGGCCACCCAGTAGGGGATGCGGTACTTGGGGGGCTCGTAACGGAGCCCTATCAGGATGCGGGACAGGAAGGTCCAGAAAGGGATGGGCTCGTCGTTGGTGATGTGGAACGCCTGGCAAGGGAGCAAGAGGTCAGCAGTCAGCTGCCGTTAGCGGGTGGCTACGCGGGGTGCCCGTCAGGCCTCAGCCGATGTCCGCGCAGGCGGGCGGGACTCAGGACTGGGGAAAGGCGATGCCCGCTTTGGCCAAGGGCCGGGACTTTACGCGATGCTTCCATCGCCCCTGGGGAGGTGTGTTTTTTCACCTCACCTTATCTTTGGGTGCCAGGAGGAGTCAGACTGTATTTCTCAAGCACACTGTGCTTGTAAAACCAAAGCTACACCCACCCTCCTCCTAATCGCCACCCAGTTTACGAGGCAGAAAACTACAGAAATTCAGGAAAATGAGAGATTTCAACTAGGAGTGAGAAATAAGGAAGCAAGGACCTGGGAGTGTGGCCCGGCCGAGGGGATGCTCCCCACCACACGCCTGGCCCGCTGCACACACAGCCACCACCCCAGTCCTGCCCTGCCTGCCGGAACCAGATGCCAGGAGGTTCTGGGATGCCATCTGACCGGGAGAAATGGGGAGGACACAGCACCCTGCCTGGAGAATGAGGCCCCTGGCTGGCAGTGGCCACACAGACAGGTGAGCAGCCAGGGCACGTACCCTGGAAAACAGCATCTTCCTCTTCAATTCCAGCTTACTGGCCCCTGGCTTCTGGCTGCCCCAAGCCATGAGACAGTGCCCCGACACAGCACTCCCGACTGGGACCCTCGGCCTTGGCCCAGGGGGTCCCAAGGAGGATGTGTCATGGCACAGGGTTGCGGGGGCAACTGGCCAGCAGATCCGACAGCAGGGAGAAATATGGAGGAAGGCCATGGTGCAGGCCGAAACTGAGAGCGGCCCTTACCTTCCCACCCAGGGCTGAGTCCTGGGACAGGTGCTCTGCAGCCAGCAGGTGTCCGTGGACCACGTTTTCCACGAAGGTGAAGTCCACCAAGTTCTTTCCATTTCTGTAAGTGCACAAGGGAAAGTCCAGCTGTGCTGCACACTCGGCTCCAAGCCCAGTGAGCCCTGAGCATTCAAGGCATTGCCACCTGTGGTGAGCAGCGGCCCACCTGGGCACACCTGGGGTGAGGGACAGTGGAATACTCGGTGCCTGGCCTGCCCTGGCTCACTGGGCAGCAGCTCTTCAGCCCTTCCTGGGATATGCCGAGCCAACACCTGGCTCTAGCCAGTTTCCCGCCAGTGAGGCTTAGGAAGAAACAGGAAGGTGAAGCCAGCGATGAGAGGAGGAAAGAACAGAATAAGAAGAAAAAAGAAATGAAGGACAGAAGATGCATTCGGGAAACAGCTGCACCTGCTGTCACCTGCAGGGGCCTCTCCGCCCGCGTGCTCCTGAAGGAGCCTGTAACCCTCCCCTGACACCCTTGTCTTCTATACTCCAGCCGCCTGGGCTGCTCATTGCTGCCTTTCATTTCCTTCATTTCCAGATAAGGACGGAAATACAGTACACATGCTGCAGGAAGGTAACAACTGAAGTGTGCATACGTTTTTACGGCGGACTCTACTTCCCTGGCCTGAGAGTGCATCCAGGGTGCTTTGCGGAAGTGACCTCTGGTGGAAAGGGTAGAGGCCGTACTGGTAAGAGGGTGAGGCTTTAACCCAGCAGCTGATGTCCTTATAAGACACAGGTGGGGTGTAGAAACCAAGGCAGACAGGTATGTGCCCAGTTCGCCACAGCCACGGCGACCCGCAGCAGCTCTGAGAGCGGTAGGGACTGCGACCGCCCTCCTGACCTGCAGGAGAGCAGCCTCGGGCTGATGGTCACATGGAGCTGTGTGAGTCTGCGTAGACCTGGACGGTGGAGATGGCAATAGGGCGACTCACCCAATCATGAACTTCATCTTGCCCTTTCTTGCTGCCTCCACGAGGATGGGGACCAACTGGGGGTCCCTTGGGCCAAAGATGCCATGGGGGCGGATGGCCACGGTGAGGAAGTTCTGCTCGGGGTCATTGGCGAGCAGCACCATCTGCAGGAACGGGAGGGAGAGTGTGCTACTGCGAGCAGTGGGCCACGCAGCACTGCCCACAGAGCACAGGGAGCCGCCGTACTCTGCCACCTCGGGTGCCAACTCGCCTCAGTCACTGCCAGTGCAAGACATGAGACGGTGGGTCAGGTTGCAGGGCCTGGGTTTGGCGTCACAGGCCCTGATGCAGGGACGCAGCCAGGAGCAGAGGTCCCTCGGCAGGGACATGTGGAAGACGGGTGGGCTGCAGTGAATGACCGACTGACGTGACACATCCCCGGCCCGGGCTGTTCCGTCAGTGCCAAGAGCACCAGTCAGGGCTGCCCGAACACAGAGGGCTCCCCCGTTCAATAGATGCTTAGAGCTGCCTCTTGCCCGTGCAGCGGAGTAAAGAGCCAAGCCTGCAAATGACCTCCAGCAAGGCCCATCCCCCAGCGGAGGGAAGGGAGCTGGAGGGCCCTGGATCTTCGCTGCACTGGCCACTCGCAATGGCACGTTAGAAGCCCGCAGCAGGTGGCAGTCTCCGCTGACAGGAGACTCCAGGGTGAGATAGCTGTAGGTGCTGCTGACTGCTGTTTGAGCACCCAGAAGTCCCTACACGTGAGCTACATGCTCTCTGGGGCCACGGGGAGGCTTTAGGGCCCTTGGGCCTAGGCCGAGCATGGTGGCAGAGCTCAGACGCAGGGCTTTGGGGAGGTGACTGCATCTCTCAGAGGGCGGTTCCTCTGGAGCCTTCTCAGCTGCATCCCTGGAATCAGCTGGGCGGCAGCTGAGAGGCAGCCCCGGCTGTCAGGCTGGTCAGCACCGAGCTCCAGGTCAGGAAGCACTGGGCTGGAGGAAACTGCAGGGGCTCAATGCACTGTCCACCCCAGGACAGGCAAAGTCACAGGCCCCCAGAGAAGGTAAGCTACCTGGAGCTCAGGAGGACTCACAACCTATGGCTTGAGATGGCTCCAGGCTGACAGGGACGGCTTACCTAGAGCTAGCAGCTGCCAGGGTCCCTGGAGCCCCAGAACCTAGAATGCAGTGGGGTTGGACCCCATGGAACCTGGTGCCACCTGACAAGGATCTGGCTCCCTCTGTATCTGTGACCTGGGGACAGCTGTGCAGTGTGCAGGAGACGGTCCCCAGAAAACACACAGGACATACTAAGCTAGTTTCTTCTGATTTTAAAACTTAACTTCACCTGTGATTTTACTCCCCAAATCTGGTATCTAGGCCTCACTCAACTAGTCCCACGGTGGTACGTACTTTCTCTTGTAAGATTTTAGTCTCTGTGTAGTAGTCAATAGGCTTCGCAGCGTACGGGAGGTCCTCAATTCCATCTTTGATGTCAACACCCTCGAAGATGACACTGGCGCTGCTGGTTAGAATGAGTTTCTGGCAGAAGATTGAAGGAAAATATGAGTCAGGAACTATTATTCCAGTCGCCTGATGGTCATGTCTGAGCAAGAACAACATGGCATCTCCCCCTTAGCTCACATGCAAGTTATTTGCTACAGTGCTTTTTGCTTTTCATGCCTTAAAGGTAATCCAAACACTACGTTTCCTTCCTGCCCAACAGGCCCGAGGGGTAGGGCAGACTTAGATTATTTATGGCAACTCACGATAGGAGTCTCCATGGGGGGACAGCTGGCAAACTTCTAGGGAGACATCTACAGTGTACCCTCCAGGTATGACTGGCTTGGCATATGAACAACCTGAGTTATGATCAGAATTTTAGTTTTATGACCAAAGTCTTGAGTTACAACCCAAATGCTGACTGCTCACATTTCTAGAATGGTCTCACATACAGATTAACCCTTAAAGAGTTCTGGAGGAACATGACTATATCCTTGCCATGTGGGGTTCACTGAGAAATCCTGGGCCAGTGTCTCTCTGAGGACATTGAGATCTGCTTGCAGACAGGAGAGACACTTTGAAGGTTGTGCAGAGGAGAGAGCCTAAACTAACCAAGTTGAGTTATTCTGATACCAACTTTGCCATGGGAAAATGCACACATGCACGCACGTGCACACACACATACACACTCACACACACAGAGGTCCCCGCATGTAATATCAGAAATGCTGTTCTAATAGGACACTTGCCTAGCACATGTGAGACCCTGGGTTCACCACAGAAAAAGAAAAGCTATTTTAAGGGGGTTCCTAGTTTCCAGCTTTCTGGTGACATTAGACACCATTAGTTCACATCATATCTTTTCTGTTTTTTTCCAGGTACTGCTGACTGAACCCAGAGACTTCACACTGAGCTACATAACCAGCCTCTTCTAAAAAACATTTTATTTTAAGACAAGATTTTGTTAAGTTATGAAGCTATTCAGGCCAGGTCTGAACTTGTGGACCTCCGGCCTCAGCTTCCCAGAGTGCTGGGTTATAGAAATGTGCCACCAGATTCCAGATTGGTTCATATCTTTATGACTTTTACTTAATATTATTTAATATTTTCCTAGAAGCCCTACAAAGAGAGAAAGGGTAAGAGCGAGAAAATATAATGATCTGAAAAGAAGCCAAACTGCTATGATTTGCAGATGATAGAAATGTCTATGCAGAAAACATAGGTGAACATATAGAAAATACTAAGAGTTCAGCAAAGTCACTGAATTCAAAAGCAACACAAAATTAACTCTATTCCTATAATTAGCAACAACCAAAATGTAGCATGAAAGTTAATAAATAATAAAAAAGTGATACATGGAAATAAATTCAACAAAAGATATGTGAGACTTCTATGAAGTAGAGTACAAAACTCCACTGGAAGGCATTAGAGAGAGAGAGACAGACAGACAGATAGACAGAGACACAGAGAGACAGAGAGATATCTTATATTTATGGATAGGAAGACTCATTAATACAAAGATATTAGTTCTCTCTAAAATTACCCAGAAGTCCCATGCAATTATAATAGCAATTGCAATAGGCTTCATCAAGGAACTTGACAAGCTGATTCTAAAACATGTGGGCTGGACATGGTGGCACAAAGTCCTAAAACTCAGGAGGCTGAGGCAGGAGGATTAACAGGATTTCAAAGTCAGCCTGGGATATATAGGGGGTTCAAGGCCAGCCTGCGCTACCAGGTGAGACCCTTTTTCACCATCCCATCAAATGCATATGAAAGAATAAAGAGCTGAGAAGGGCCAAGTGAGTTTTGAAGGTGTTGGTGGGGGCTATATGTCCTACCACAGCACAGTGGTGATGCATGTCTGGACTGTGCAACTAGCTGGCCTGGCTATCTCTAAGGAAAGAAATCCTCCATCTTGACCTCAGCATATCACAACAGAGACTCCTGCTGAATTAAGGACTTCCATGTGGAAAGTAGGCCTTGAAATCGTTGAGATTACACACGTTAAGCAGTCTCTGGATCCTGGGGCAGGCAAAAGTTCCTCTGATGCAACAGAGAACCTTATCTGCCACACCTCTACCTGCTGAGCTCTTCCGCCTCATTAGAGAATGAATGAAGCTCAGGAACAGAACGCGGGAGAAAAAAGCTCTGGGGCCAGAGGAGGCACTCGTCCTGATGCCACTTTCAGAGTTTTATAATATGCAACCCAGTCTCTTCTGCTGGCTAGAGGCTACTGCCCGTGGAGAAGGGAGGACCAGATGCTCGTCTGCTGCCTGCGCCTGCTGGGCTGGCAGGGCTGCTGGGGCTGGCACTGCTGGCAGACAAGGCTCCAGCTCTCTCTCTACGCTTTTGTCCCGGTCACAGTGTCATTGGTGCGTGTCACTGTGAGGGGCGCTGTTCCCAGCAGCCGGAGCCACAGAAGGACCACCAAGAACAGGACGGCAAGTACCACGTGGTGGAAATTCTTATCACTCAGGCCTGAGTCACAACACTCCTACAGGCCACAAGCAAACACGGTTTGTGTTTTTTAAAGATTAAACAAGGCCTGGAAGACAATATGGTGGTTCCTCAAAGAATTAAATACCATCAGCATACCAACCCGGAGTCCCACATCTGGGTATAGACACAGAGGAGGGCCTGAAGAGCTGCTGCTACAATCGTGCTCACAGCGGCGTGATCCACAATTGCTCCACTGATGGAAAGATGGGTAAATGGAAGGTGATCCCTCCGTCAAAGAAAGGTTATGCAGCCTTAGAAAGGGAAAACATGAGACACGCTACCGCAGGAGCGGACCTTGAGCAGCACGCTAAGTGGAAGGAGCCAGTCTCGAAAGGACACATACTGCCTGAGTGCCCTCCTGTGAGGTCCCTGACAGTGCGGTTCACACAGTGGCACAGCAGCTTCCCAGAGCTGCGAGCGGAGGAATGGGCATTGTTTATTAAGGGCAGAAACAACAGGTGCAGAGGTAGAGGTGGTGCCACCCGCATGATGTGGGGAGTGTACCTGATGCCACTGAATATGTATTTGGAAACGGTTCAAAGATATGCTCACCATGGTTAAAATGCTATGTATATTTTGTCTCAATAAGAATACAAGAACTGCCTAAATTCCATAGCTCTTTATGAGAGATTCAAGGGCCTCTGGGTCCTTGGATAGCCTGTGTATATGCAGTCATGACCTTACCACTGTGGCTGGCCTTGGCCTGTGGCCCTTGACGGTCCCCACACAAGTCCAGGGCTGCGCCTTAAGCTCCTGACAACATCTGAGAAGTAACCTCGGTGGAAGGCGGAGGAGAGGAAGAAGAACTGGTCCCCGGCCGCTACCACGGCCACCGTGTGTTCCCAGCAGCCTTCCCCCTACCTGAACTCCGGCTCTCTTACAGGTTTCAATGACGTTCTTGGTGCCAAAGAAGTTCACTCTATAAAAGAGCTCCTTGTTGTTAGTGTACGGCGCGGGCGATGCACAGTGGAAAACAGTGCTTACATC
Organism: Thryonomys swinderianus; assembly: GCA_004025085.1. Taxonomy (NCBI): domain Eukaryota; kingdom Metazoa; phylum Chordata; class Mammalia; order Rodentia; family Thryonomyidae; genus Thryonomys; species Thryonomys swinderianus. Next base: position 10,836 of record PVIC010002234.1, on the reverse strand, counting down.
TTCCAGAGCTGGGTACAGATCCTGGCAAGGTACACAAGCACAGCAGTCAGGCCTCACGTGCTCGACCTCCTGCAGCCCGGCAGGGACTGCTGCGTTGGACTTCTAGAACCGGAGCAGAAACATTCTCGCGCGAGAGTCAGACACTGTGGAAGTACACGGGAGAGAGACCGACCTGTCCTTGTCGCCCTCTCATTCACTGATGCCCCAAGGACAGGGACAGGCACGTGATCACACTTGTCACAGAAGACCAGCCTCGACTGTGTTCTCCTCAACCACAAAGGATGACCCCAGCGCAACCTCCGCCAGACCATGCGCTGTCCGCAGGGGCCTCTTGCCCAGTCTCCCCAGCTGTCCTGAACTTAGGACCTGGCACCCAATCAGGAATCACGCAATTTCCTGCCTTTCCTTTTCCGCCATTTTCCAAGGGATCAGGTTGGTTATGTTCCAGGCCATCCCGACCCACATCTGTGGGTTTCCTCGGGGAGACACTCAGGGTTAAGGGGGTCGGCAGGAATCCCACCCTAGTGGCGGTGTGTCCTTCTCAGGGGTCTGTAGCTCAGGGCGCACATCCCACCTGTCCCAGCATCAGTGAAGGCAGCCGCTGGCGGATTCTGGTCACCCAGAGGCTCCCTCTGAAACCTGGGGGCTGACATTCCCCTCGTGGGCTCTAGCTTATTCGGCTGCTCCTAGCAGGGAATACGCACTTTCCAAAGGCAGCTTCTACTTGTCCTCTGTAAGGTTAGCTTCCTTTCCCTCAGCCAAACTTTTCATTCTTTCTACAGAGACACAGGTTTTTTTTTTTTTATTATCTTTCATGAAACTCAACATGTCCCAGATTTGGCCAGTGGAGGCCCTTCGGTTTGGCACCTTTGTCCTACGAAGCACACTGAACATACTTGTTGCTATCGGGGTTCTGAGGACACTGAGCAAAACTGACTCCAACTTGGCACAGACCGTTTCTGACACCCTACTCACCATTCAGACCCCATTCGGTCTTCTCACTACCCGCCTGGACAGAGCCCGAAGGCGAGGGCTCAGTCCCGGCCCCGACTCCCACCCCTGTCTGCCAGCTGCAAGCATCAAGCAGCGGCTCTGCAACCCCCTCGAAATGTTTTTCTTTTTGTTGGTGCTGGCGATGCCAGGGTCTCACCCAGGCTATGCGAGGGCTGTACTGCTCCCTCACCGGGGGGTTACGGAGTTTGCTCAGTGGCTGAGACCATTCCTCGTGTTCTCTGATTACTGTCAAGACCTCAAAGGGATGGACAGGAAGAGGGTGGGGCAAGGTGTGTGGGGAGGGCGCTGAGCTGCTGCACGTTCTCTGGCTGTCACCCTGAAGACAGCTGGCAGGAAGCCACCAAAGCCTGTGTTCTGAGCTTTCACAGAAGTTTTATTATCTAAGCATGACTGAAGCATGAACAGCCATGTGGACATGCGGTCAGAGGAAAAGGGACGGGCTCATGCTAAGACCAGACAGGGCAGCCCAGCAGGACCTGACTGTCTGGATTCTCCTGGACTCCACAGCCCACCCTGGGGAGGTATGGGCACGTGTCCCGTAGCCCAGCTACTCAAAAGGTAGAGGCAAGCCGGGTGTGGTGGCTCACACCTGTCATCCCAGCACTTGGGAGGCAGAGACAGGCAGATTGCTGAGTTTGAGGCTTGCCTGGGCTACATAGTGAGCTCAGGGCCAGCCTGAACTACAAAGTGAGACCCTGTCTCAAAAAGAAAAAAAAAAAAAAAAACGTACAGGCAAAAGAATTCTGAGCCCAAAATAAAAATACAAAAGGGCTGGGAATGTAGGTCAGTGGTCAAGCATCCTTGGGTTCTAACCCCCAGTACTGCCAAAAAACAAAACAAAACAAAACAAAAAATGGTAAAAATAGGTGAAAATAACTTTATTGCATTTATGCAAAATTTCATTTCAGAATAATCAATATTAGTTATTTACTTATTTTTTGAGGAAAGGTCTCTCTATGTAGTTCAGGCTGGCCCTGAGCTCACTATGTAGCCCAGCCTGGCCTCAAACTCACAGGGTTCCCCCTCCCTCTGGCTCCCAAGTGCTGGGATTATGGGTGTGTATCACAACACATGGCCAACATTAAGTTATGAATGAGGTATTGACATTCCTTTTTTAATATTTGAAAGCCTCTGTGGATTTTGCACTTCCAGGACCTGTCGATTCAGACTTGCTTCCTGTGAGGAAAGAGTACACAGGAGGGCAAGTTCAATGCCAGCACAGGCTGCGGTCAGCAAAACCAGACCGTGGGAAATGCTGCAGGACGATGTGCGTGCTTCTTGCTGACTAAACACACAAACATTCACAAAGAGAAGGGGGTCCAGGGAATGAACAGAGACGTACATGCTTCAACCAAATGTCTAGTCTTGGCTTGGTTTGGTGCCTTATTTGGACAAGCAATAATACCAAAAGTTGGTAAGCCACTCAGGGATATCTGAATAAGGGCTCATACTGAGAAACTTGTATGAATGGATTTTTAATCTTTTAGAGAAAATATGTACATTTTTCCAGATAAAATGATATATCTACAGCTGGCTTCAAAATAATCTTAAAGATTAGAAACCCTAACATTGTGGTAGCGGCTTGGTGCAGAGGGGAGAGTGGGCCAGGGTCACTGCTGGGCAGGAGAGAGAAGGGCGAGTCTCAGGCTTGGCCCGATGTGGCCCGGGACGGAGCAGACCCTAGCAGGTCTGCTTTGCAGGGGCAGAGCTCATGGCACGGAACTGGCGCTGGAGCCTGTGATGCCAGGTAATGACCCTGGCTGGCAAGGGTGAGGTGTGCTAGGACTGTCCTCCCTTGCTGCCGAGTACCTGGAGGACTGGCAACGTCTGCCAAGATGCAAGCTACGGACACCCTTCAACACGCATGTAGCTCGACACGGTCCAGGGCAAGACGCCTGTCGCTGGGAGCCTGCTGTGGAGTCATTTCTAGGGACTCTGCAGAACGGGAAGAACCAGTGGCTGAAGGTGATAGTGGCTGGCGGGGGCTGAGGACAACAGGCAGACAGAACAGGACAGGAGCGGCAGAAGGTTTCCCTTTGGGTGAAGAGGCACCCGGGATCAGAGCAGATGACTGTGGCTCCCGGGGCCTGGCACTGGCACTTCTGCAGGTACCAGAGAGCGTGGGTCACATGCTGCAGCCCATGGTGTCCCGGGCAAACTTCCTGTCCTGTCCTGGTGGCACGCAGCCACAGGACAGTGAGGACCTTGGGCTGACTTCTGTGATGCAGACAGCTACCTAAGTAGCACCGGAGGCTGAGTCTTTCCCACAGCTTCCGAAGCTCTCCTGTCAAAGGAAGGACCTCTGAACAGGAACGCGGTGGGGTCTGCGCGTGGGGCGGTGACTGTGGGGCACAGTGAGGCTCCGGGCTCCTTACCTGTTGGCTGCACAGGTCGCCCAGGAAGAAGCGCACGTGAGGGTTCTCAAAGCCTTGTCGGATATCGAACACGTTGACGGTGTAGCCTCTGGCCAGCAGGTGTTCCACCATGTGCTGCCCCAGGAAGCCCGAGCCCCCGATCACTGTGCACTTCTTAGCCTGAGGAAAGAGGGGGGGCGGGAGGCCCCGCGTGGTGAGGGCCAGGACCCACTGCCAAGGCAGGTTTGTGGAAACTCTGCCTGAGCTCGGGCGGAAGCTGCGTATCATCTAGGTGCTCTGCCACCAGTGCTACCTCCTCCCCAGAGAGAGAGACAGAGAGACAGAGACACGGAGAGCGACAGGAGAGAGGGGGGAGAGGGAGGGAGAGGGAGAGGGAGACAGGGAGAGAGGGAGAGAGAGACAAAAACACCAAGCAGCCACTCAAGTTTGTGCTTCAAACACCAGAAAGAAACAGTCCCATCTCCTCCCTCCCACTGTGAGGTGCCAGCTGCGGTCACCTCGCCCCTTCCAGCCTCTGCCCAGCCAATGAACACTGCCCCGCGGACCCCATACAGAAGGAGGAGCTGCTACCCGCTCTGGGGCTGGGGGCGATGAAAAGACAGGACGCACACACAGGCGCTAAACTAGCTGGACTCTCAATTCTAAAGAAAAGCAATCAGCTCCCCACTTGGGCCCTGCAGAGTGAATGAAAGGGACCATGTGGAAACTATCCGCCCAGCTACTTCTGCAAACAAGGATGTCACCAGGTGGAAACACCTGGGACAGGTAGGGACAGTGCAGGCTCTACTCCTCAGTGCCACTCCCTCCAGAATCTACAATTACTGGCTATAATTTTGCCTGCAGAACAACTGGGCCCCAAGAGTCTGTAAAGGAGGTCTTGGGATATCCCTCCTCCCAGGTATGTCTAAAACTCAATCTGCGGTTTCTTAACCTGAGAAGCCCCGTTTTTCTAAGCCTGGCAGGTGAAGACTGCAATGGCCCATGGCTTGGCTGTTTCTTTTCTCACTGTAATTCTTATCCTCTCTGTAGGAAAATGAGTACTTTTGATCCCACCTTTATGTCCTAAGAAAGTGAAGATAACTTGCGGAAAAAAGTGTCTAATCATTTTAGAACTGTTTATTTTTAAAACCACATATCTACTACATGTCCAATAGTTGTGTAGCTCTATAAAATGTTCCCCATAAAATAAAAATATATAGGTTTGGGCTTATTCTTGTTAGTAAAACTGATTGTAAGTGCTTTTAGAATGCCCCCCAATGCACTGATCATCTGTGTTCTAGACTGCCCTTTTCAATAACTAAGCCATAAAAAGCAGTTCTTCTTGGGGCCGGAGGGTTAGCTCAGTGGTTCCGGCGCCTGCCTCGCAAGCGCAAGGACCTGAGTTTGATCCCCAGTAACCACATAGAATGCTGGGCGTGGAGACACGCCCGCCAACAATCAACACCGCATACCACAATGCCCGAAGTGGTGGCTCACGCCTGTCATCCCAGCACTCGGGAGGTAGAGACAGGAGGATTGCTTGAGTTCACGGTGTCTTGCTTGGGCACCATAGTGAGCTCAGGGCCAGCCTGAACTACAAAGCGAGACCCTGTCTCCAAAAAG
>PVIC010002233.1:66272-80248 GCA_004025085.1 Thryonomys swinderianus | reverse complement strand
GAACAGATTCAGATATGAGACATTTTGCAATAACTAGATGAAGAATTGAAAATTATTATTTAAAAGTAAATTAATAAAAATTTCAGAAATGATGGGCCGGAGGGTTAGCTCAGTGGTTCCAGCGCCTGCCTCGCAAGCGCAAGGTCCTGAGTTCGATCCCCGGTAACCACATATAATGCTGGGCGTGGAGACACGCCCAGCGACAATCAACACCGCATACCACAATGCCGGACGTGGTGGCTCACGCCTGTAATTCCAGCACTCGGGAGGCAGAGACAGGAGGATTGCTGAGTTCGCGGTGGCTTGCCTGGGCACCATAGTGAGCTCAGGGCCAGCCTGAACTACAAAGTGAGACCCTGTCTCCAAAAAGCAAAAAAAAAAAAAAAAAATTTCAGAAATGAGATGGAAAGAGACAAAAAAAGTTGGAGAAAAAGGGCAGAGAATCCAAGACCTTTGAGACTCTATAATAAAGATATAAGAAGTATGTAAATGGGTATCCACAAGGAAAAGAATGAGAGAAGAGTGTCAAAGAAATAAAGTAATATTAGTTGAGAATATGCCAAGTTTAATGGCAGACAAAAATCCAGTTTCAAACTAGAGAACACCAGTAAAAATAACATGGAATGAAAATTTGCACCAAAATAACTTGTCATATTTAACCTGCAGAAAATGTACAAAAAACCCAGAAAACTTTAAGGAAGCTAGGGACAGGGACATGAGAGAATCAAAAGTCAAAATTCTTCTGGTATCTTCTTCCTTCCATCCAATCCTGTCTCCTTCATTAACAAAGTCCATGGGATTCGCAGACATGTTTACAGAACTTTCAAGAGTACGTGAACTCTGTTTGATGCAAAGTCTGAGAAATTGAAAGAAGAGGAAAGTGGAGGTCGGGAAACTGTGCAACTCATTTTACACCCTCTGGACAAACCCAGCCTAAGGAAACTGTAAAGAATTCTCATTTGCAAATACGTGAAGATCCTAAGTAAAATACTAGTAGCTGAGTGAAACTAAGCCTAAAAAAATACATTATCTCTAAATAGGATTTATCCTAGGAGACAATTCAGCATTAAGAAATCTGTCAATTTAGAAAGCTGATTAACAGAATTAAAGTAGATGATTCAGTCACACAGCTTTGAATGGGTATTATGATGATTTCAGCCTGTGCACCCCGGGGCCTAAATTCTTCTCTGGTGTTCTACATCTGAAGAAAGACAATTAAAGGTGAAGATGGGGGGACAGAAACAGTTGTAATGGCTACAAACAGACAGTATTCTCTGAGCAAGTTATCTGATTAAACTCATCTTTCATTTGTTTCTTCTAATTTCTTTTCTTCTGTTTATTTTACCCAATCTCTCAGTTCCTAACCTCATTGCCTTCTGTTTAATTGCCTTAACTTTGAGGTTTCTCGTGGATCTGCCTTATTTCCCTGATTCCGTCTCATTTTCCTTTATTCATGAAAAGGCAGGTTGCTTTTTGGAACATAAACATTGCAGTATGGTATGAAATACCAGGAGAATATCACAGAGCACAGCTAAAGTTTAGAAGTGAAGTCAGGGTCTAAGATACAGTAATAGAAGATTGAACACAGACTGAATTTAGGTCTCAAGATTTGGAGCTGCCTTTTGCTGAGCTAGTCTGTAACACCCTAAGGGTGTTCTCAGAGAGGGCAACAGCATTATTAAGCCCCAGAGCATGGAATGTACAGGACAATGTTGTGATCAGCCTCCTCCATCTGGAGGGGAAAATTGTTATTGAGCGACGGGAAAAAAAAAATATGGAAACGCGTTATGACATAAATGTAGCGTGTCTCATAGAAACTTCATGTTCCTGAGGTTGAGATTTTGAGGCATGATTAGATCATTAATCTCTCGTAAACCCACAGCTAAATGTTCTATGAGGTGGTGGGGACTGCTTGGAAGAGGGGGTTCCCTCCGCAGCTCCTCCCTTGCTTGAGTCTCTGCTTCCTGGCCGCCAGATGTGAGCCTGTTTTCTTCACCAGATACTTCTTCCTTCCGGTTCCTGCGCTGGAGCTGGTCAGCCATGGAACGAATTCTCCAAAAACCCTAAGACAGAATAAACCTCACTCCTTTATACTGTGGGTGAGACATACTGTTTCTGTGATAAGGAAGTGACTGAGACAGATTTTATTGTGTAAACACAAACAAGTACAGAATTTGGAATTTTTAAGCTTTCATTCATTAATTTCTTCCGTCAACAAACATGGAACATCTACACTGGCGGCTCCCTACTACCATTAAGAGCACACATCCTAAAAAACAAATGAATGTTCCTATTAGAGACTTTGGTAGCTAGAAAAACAGATATGTCTATGAGCAAAATGCACATTAGCGGGTACTGTCATAGTGAAAGCTATGACCTGGCATTGGAATCAGGAGAAAAAGTGATTGGTTACTTTTACCAGGAAGGAATTTGAAATAGAAGAATCCAAGAGAATGTAATTCCAAATAAACTACCCTTAATACCGTGAAGTAGGTGGTCCATTTTAGTATATGTGCTGCCGAAGCGAGCACAAGGTGGTCCATTTTGACAAACTATTTCACTGAAAAGTTTTGCACCTTAGGAGTTACCTATCTATGCCTAGTTATAGCCTAACCCCACTACCATCAGAGCTCGGTTATGGAAGTGGATAACATAAGCCTAATGTCAGCGACCTCTGGTCTTCTGTTTTACTATGTGTGATTGTTGACTTTGTGTCATTTTAATTTGGCTAAGGAATGTCCAGAGAGCTTCTGAAACATTTCTGTATGTTTGTGATGGTGTCTCTGAAAGAGATTAGCATTTGAATCAGTGGACTGATTACCAGTGTATCTTCAAATACAGTATTCTGAGGCCCCAAATAAAACAGAAAGTCAGAAGAACAAATTTCTATCTCTAGAACAACCACCGAATCCTGTCCTTGGACATGGGGAGTCCTGAGTCTTGGACACATTCAGGGATTAACTCCATTGACTCCCCTTGTTGTCAGACTTTTCCATTTGGACTGAAATTATACCACCAGCTTTCCTGGACTTCTGCCTTGCTGAAGGCAGATACTAAGATTTCTCAGCTTCAATATGTCACTTACTCCATATATGCTATTATTTCTGTTTCTCTGGGGGACACTGGCAAATATAGTACACTTTCCTGTGCATTCCTCTTCATGGCCATTTCTGTCCAAAGGCCTCTTGTTTGACAGATGGTTTAATTCTGGGTACAAAGGTCATTGCTGTTCCTGCTATGTACAGATTTCACTCTTGATAGTGGAAGATGCCTTCCTAGGCTCCTTAGAGGAACACAAGCATCACTGAGGGACCCCAGAGAGCATTGTTAGAATAGTATCTACTGTCATGTGAATTTCACTTGCTGCGGTCTTTCTTAATGCTTTGTCCAAAGAGGTTCATTATTTGGACAGAATTTTCTATATATCTTGCCTCTAATACCCCTTCCACTGGCATTTAAAGATAATGTTCAGATGGGGCACATATTTATGTAGTAACATCTACTTATCTTTTTGAGGAACTTTAAGAAAAATATATATTTGAGGAGAGATTATGGGTGTGGAGAAAGAATGGTCAGCAATCTTTCTTTAGACCATTTGCAGAAATTTATATCTGATATCTTTTAAGTTATATCTGATATAAGATATTATATCTGTTCATATATTTGTGATGTGATTCCTAAAGTTTTCAGTACTTGTGCCTTAGTTTCTGCTCATACAATTCACTATAATTTGCCTGTGACTTTCAGTTGATTTGAAAGGAAATACCTTTGATTACAGAAATATAACTAGTTGGAACTGATCGGATTGAATCTAACATAGGCACCTAATTTATTTGTATATTTTATTGGTACATTTTATATATATATATGTACATCACAATTACATTCCACATTGAGAATTTGTACCAGTTTTTCCCTTCACCTACCACCTATAACCCTCCACCCCTATATACACAAGCTTTGTTTCCTTTTTTAACCATCAATTTTTTTCTTTCCTCATTATTTACTCCTAAACCCTACTTCCCTTTGAATTCATAAGTGAAATAAATAGTTCATAGATGTGTAAATATCGTATCTTTTCTCTGTTATGAGAAACTGAGGTTGTAAATGTGTTCTAGAATGCACGATTGATATGTGAAATAGTATATATTCATAGGCACCTAGTTTAATGAGGAGAGAAAAATTATCCAAACAGGAGCATGTGTAATTATGCTAAATTTCACGACTTCAGGGTCATAAATGGATTTTTCTTGATGTCCATCTGATGAATTAATTCCAATTGTTGCTGACTGTTCAGCAGTGGCTTGTAGAGACCTTTAAAATAAGAGGGCATTAATTCCTGTTAAATGATGATGAGCCTTTGGCAGAATCACACATTTCATTCATCTGGATGCTGCTAATAGTGAGACAATGAAAGTCCAGGATGATTAGAAGGGAGCTTTTGCAGCAGAAACTGATGGAGAATGAACCTTCTCATCCCTTGATGAGAGAGGCAGGGAAAGCATTAGAGTGAGTAGCATATTGGCTTGGGCTGCTGAGACAGAGAACCACAGACTAGGTGTTTCACACAATAGAAATGTGTTTTCTTACTGTAAAACTGGATAGTTGAAGACCAAGGACCCAGTGGGTTCACTTTCCAGTAAGGGTTCTCAGATGGCTGTCTGTCCTCATGTGGCCTTTCTTTTGATCCCTCCAGGCAGGAGAGAGTTAGAGAGCCTGGAAGCTCCTTGAGGTCTTTCCTTTAAAGAAATGAGCCCTGTCCCATGAGGGCCACGCTTACAATATCACTTGACCTAAATCACCTCCCTATCCACCCTGACTGTTGTGGACTGGACACTGTCTTCTCAAAGAAATATCCACCTTGACATCAATTACAGTCCTGCTGGTGGTTAAGGCTTCAGTATACCTATGAAGTGCTTTTTTTTTTTTTTTTTTTTTGAGACAGGGTCTCACTTTGTAGTTCAGGCTGGCCCTGAGCTCACTGTGTAGCCCAGACAAGCCTTGAACTCAGCAATCCACCAGTGTCTGCCTCCCGAGTGCTGGGATTATAGGCGTAAGCCAACACACCTGGCACTGTGGTATGTGGTACTGACTGCTGATGGGCGTGAGTCACCACTCCCAGTATTGTTGTATGTGGTTACCGGGAATTGAGCTAGGGACCTTGCGCTTGCTAGTCAGGTGTCAGAACCACTGAGCTAAATTTCCAGCCCAGAAGTGCTATTTTTAAAAATAATAGTAGATGTTTAAATTTAAAAATGTATTACATTAAAAGAAATATTGCCATTAGTCCTTTTAGAATATTCCTTCTTGTTTTGAACGTACTAATTGCATCATTTTTGCCACTTTCTGGAATTTTGCCTTTGTGATTCTCCCTACCTGTGCTGTTGCCAGTGTCCCCATGTCCTCCATTGACTCAAAACCTTCCCTTTCACACCCAGATGTCACATAGTGCTATATCTGTTGATTAGGGGGATGAGGACACACCATTATGTTTTTTATTGGACAGAACTTTCCATAAAGAGTTAGTAGGGTGTGATTGAAAAATACAGTGCATATTTCATTTAAATAATTTTATTGCAGTGAAAGAATACATTGCCACTAAATCTTACACTATTCAGAGTACTCCTTGCTTCAAACACACTTACCTGATTATTCTTGGCAGTGTGTCTTTTATGGTAAAAAATGATTTTTTTTGTTTTTAATTTAAACATTTACCAGTGTTTCCAGTCTTCCATCGTATAATAACAGCCTACAACAGTGGAAATGCTTCATTCTTGAACTCTAGCTGCTTGAGTTCTGGCCAGTTGCTTGAGATCTAGGAGCCTTAGTTCCTCTAATTCTGCCATTATAGTAAGTGTCACGGCCTTGGTCAGATTTCAGTGAATGAAATGAATGTGTTCTGTGCTCAGGACAGGGCACAGGTGGGTCCTCGTGGAGTGCCACCCTTCACTTACCCCTACGCCATCACTTGGATCTTTTCCTCCTCGGCAGGCACGGTTTTGATGTTGAAGCACCTCTTAGTGATTACTAGATCATTTTCTAGGAGGGCAGAAAATCTTCAGAGGCAAATACAGGATGTGGACTATCTGAATAAGTGGTGATGTTGAGAAAATGAGAGGATTAGCAGGCGCATTAATTCCCATGGAAATTATGGCATAGTGGTGTTAAGGAAGGCATTTTTAATGATATCAGTAAATGAAAGAGTGGCCTTAATTTCTATTCTGTCAAATTATAGGATTAGGCAGAGGACTTATTTTGATAAGAAAATAAAATGGAGCAATTTTCAGTGGAATTCCATTTTAAAATGATGCACATATTTAAATATTTTTCTTTAATAATCCTGTCAGCTGTTAATGAATTAAACATTATGTGTAGAAGTGTTGCTTTTATTTCCTATGCTGCAGATAAGTCTCATGAGGAGAGACCCTACATCTCTAGGCTTTCTACTCATAGTGTTTGAAATTAAGCTCCTCTGGCTGACTGTTGTAATTCTTATTCATGATTTTAGCACAGAGGTTGATAAATGTCACTACCGTATATTTACTTTCTTTATTAACCTAATTTAATGAAGCTTTCATATACATACTTGTTAATACATATGAACACATCAGGATGGCCTGAATATCAGTGCTTTGACACAGATAAGCAATTTTTTTTCTCTTTGTATCTAAGAAAAAAATGTTATCTGGTATCGATCCACCTGCATTCCAACACCTTTGCAGATGTTTGTTAAATATGCTCGTGTATTAGGCTCGCTGGTGAGCTAATATCAGTCCTCTACTAACATGTCTGTGTAGAATTTCCTCAGCTCAGTAAATGCATCTTCTTCATTCATTCAGCTCACAGAGAAATTGTCAGTTGGTGTTATTTAATTTGACAGGAGGGAGGAAAAAGTGTGCTTCGAAGTGCTGTCATATTATTATCTTTTTTTTCCTGGTCTCATCCTTGTATTTGGTATTCAAAAGAAACCCCTTTTTAGGGCATTCAGTACAGAATTAGATCAGTACCATGAGATAATGAGCATATTTCACAGTCACGAGCGGTGGGATTGCAGAGCTGTGCGTGTCGCTCTGAGTTCCTTCTTGCTGAGCTTCCTCGATGAAGTGGACTTAAAGTTTTTCATGTGTTGTGCTTTGCTGGTCACATACAGCATCCTGTACTTCAGTACAGACCTTTAATTTTCCTGAATTGAGTGTATGGAAATAGACATAATTTTCTTTTACTATAAATTGTGCTAGTGCATTGGTTTAATTACCCCATTCTGAGAAGAGGTAAACAAAGATCTTGCATTGTTTAATGTATGGGGTGCATAAAGGTCAAAATGTAAGAAGTAGAAAAGCTACTTCTTCAGGTTTCTCTTACCTAAGCATCTTTGGAGGACTCTAACTATAACTACTCTTTGTGAGGTGATCAGCGATCTGTTTATCATCAATGTCTGCAGCTGTGATGTTCCACAGGCCCAGACATCCTCTGCACTATTTTCTGCCCTGCCTTCTTCATCTGTGTGCCAGTTCCATTATGCAGCTATTTTCAATGCTCACTGTACCTGAATTTTTATAAAATATTTTGGGTGTATGTGTGTGCATGTATGTGTACAGTGCACTTACATGTACATGTATGAATAATTGCTATGATGCTAATTTGGGAGGGTGGAATTTTTTAATCGTGTCTCTGAGATATCTGAGAAATTACATTAATGCCCCAGTTCTGGGCATACCGTCTGACAAACAAACACCTTGGTTGAGTCAGCCTGAGTTCACTTGAAGCCTGAGATATATTTCTGGTTTTTCTATAAATGGTCCTTATTTTTGCCACTATAAATTCATGTGTTGGATTTTGCTTTTGGTAGCTGGTCAGTATAGTTTTGTAGATCAGTGTCTGGCCCACACTTTACCCTAACCAGTGTGATCTGAGATATGCCAGGTCCTCATTTGTTCATTGATCTCCCTGGCTCCACTGTCAGAATTAGGCAAAATGAACAATAAATAAAAAATATGGCTTATTTCCTGCCAGTTTTGGGGGACATTGTCTTAAGGATATGTGCCAAAATTTTCCTCTAATGCAGAAAAATTAACTTTATGGGAAGGAAATTTTATCCACTAGTTTCAATTTTTATTTCATTTATTTTGAATGGTAAGTACGATAGGTACATGGGATAATTTTATAAGTGTATATCAGAATGCCTTAAGGCCATCACATCATTTAGACAAGGAAACAGTAAAGAAAATAACACAAGAAATGCTAAAATCAGCGAAAACGTGTAGTCACATCAGAATGACCCTTCTTTTCTTAGGGAAAAAGCGAAAGACATTTTAGAGCCCGGATTAACAGTGCTGTGCAAGGTACTGCATTAATTTCACTGTACCCAAAGTCTAGAAAGGAAGTGTACAAAATGTGATTACATGAGAGCAGGGTTTAGAGCCCAGAGAAATACAGATGCATCGTTATAGGGAGTGAGGGAAGACTGCATCTGGTGTGTTCCATTAAAGTTGCCTATAAAATTGCCCCTTCTTAGAAATGCAATTTTCTGAGTCCACCTGAAATTCCTTCTGAGGAGATGACCAGTGCTCAGGGTTTTGACAAGCACTCCGTGTGACACCGATACTTACTAAAATGTTGCAAATACCAGCTCTGATCAACATAGAAGTAGAGAATCAAAGGGCTCTTCAGGCAGAATAAGAGCTGCCACAGCAGGAAAACAAAGTTCCAAAGTCCTTAAGCTGCTGCTTATTTTATTGCCTCCAACGCTTACGATGAAAGATTTATTCTCTATTTCATCTAAATTCATCCTGCTTTCTTCCGAGCCCGTTTCCTTTGTTTTCATTCTCCATGGAATTGTGAATCATGGTGATCATATTTTGTATAACAGCCTTTGCTGTATTTCAAGGAAGATGTTAAGTTCTCCATAGCCTGTTCTTGTGCAAGTTAATTAATAATCATTTGTCAACCTTTTCTCTTACCTTCCAACACTTTCATCATTTTCATTGCTCTTGTCTGGGCTCTCCACAAATTCTCTATATTTTTCCAAATTTACAGAGACCCACACTAAGCCTGTGTTCTGCTATGTTGAGTTTCTTTGTTTTTTAGGTGAAGTGGATAAATATGTTAACATTGTTTCTTCAGCAGAGTTTACTTAGTGAGGTAGCAGAGTGTAGGGTGAGATTTTTAATTTGTAGTCCTTGCATCCTAGGGATTGAGGTTTTTCACATGAAATTCCTAGATTTATATAAGCACCAGATATTGTTCAGAAATTAATAACTACAATGGTCCCCACATAGATTACTTTTATCTCTATCTTACTTAGCTACAATAAAGATGTGTTATCTTTTTTTTATGTTTTCTTACCAAAGAGAAAAGGTTAATTATTATGATGGAAATTACTTTTTTTTAATTTAAGAATTTCTTTTTAAAATTTGAATCTTTATTGGTACATTATATATACATATCATGATCACACATTATATTGAGAATTTGTACCAGTATATGACACAATTTAATTCTCATTTTTTCCCATTCCCCTACCCACCTTACAATTCCTGCCCCTATATACATAAGCTTTGTTTCCTTTTTTTAATACCATCATATTTTTTCTTCCCCTTGTTACTTCCCCCTACAATTTAAGGATTTCTTAGAGGAGTTTTATATTCAAAGCAAGATTAAGGTAACAGCAGAAATGTCCCATATACTTCTTACCCCTGCACACTCATACCCTTCCCCCTTATCAATATCTGCCACCAGTTTTTGCATTTGTTATAGTTGACAAACCTAAGTTTGCACACAATAGCGTCTAACTTCCATAGTTTACATTAGGGTCCATTCCTGGTGTTTTATGTCCTATGGACTTTCACAGCTACATAATAGCTATATAGCTAGGTATCTATCATAGTATCATACAAAGTGATTTCACTGTAGTAAGATTTCTCTGATATTTGTCTGTTCATCCCTTTCCTCAGTTCAGGGAAACCACTCATCTTTTTACTGTCTCCATGTTTTTTCCTTTCCCATTACATCACATGGATGAAATCATATTTGATAAGATTTTCATGTCAACAAAGGAAATTTCTATGTTCGAAAACACATTGATTAGAACAGTAGGCCAGAGAGAGGGAATGGTGGCCTGTCTTCTCTCTAACCTGGAGAACATTTCTATTTTTCATGAAATTTATTGTGATGACAATTTTCCTATATATAAGAGACTAAGGTAAGTGTTTAGCAAGTGACATTTATTATTTAGATTATTTTGTCTCATGTGTGCCTTTTAATCCACTATGATCATTTGTTCAGTTAGCCTTGTAGTATGCCCACAAACATTTGCCCAAACTCCAGCTCAGTGTCTGTGTTATCACTTTCTTGTATTGATGTTTCACAGAGGGAAGAAAGGTTCAGTTCTGAACGCTTTGCATGACTTGATCTTCCTTCTACTGTTTCTTGCCACAAAGAGGCCCCTTCATCGTCTACTGGGAATTTAGAACTGCTTAACTAAGAGCAACAGTAAAAGTAATAGTATGAAGTGGAATACAGCGTAGAGTTGAAAATGTAAGGCACTTTTCTGATAATCATTTGCTTTTTCACCAAAAACATTACTTCCAGGCATGTTGACTGGCAGGAAAAGAAAATGATTGCTCTAGGAGTCAAACACCATGCTGATGGCTAAATAAATACTCTTAACAGATCTGAGATGAATATGTGGCTAGTCTCCGTGTGTCCTCACATTAAGGAAGTGCCATCAGGTTAGCTCAGTCTCCTCTTAATTCTAGAATGTGCGTATTTATGTTGGTGATGTTGATACAAAGGATACTTCCATGAGTTTTTATAGAAACAGGTGATAGTCATACCTTCCTTCTCTGTTGGCTTTGCATTTGGAGAGGCCTGGAGTACTGTTGGATGCATTTCTTTGAAGGGTTGCTGTTTGACATTGAAGCTCAGTCCTTCTTTTCTGGTGTACTGATATATTTCTTTCCATGTTTACCACATCTACTTGTCTTCTATCCTTAGACTTTGAATTCTTTCCCTTATAACAAAATCTACTTATCTAAAGACACCCAGAAAGAGATCACTGACCCACACCCATGGACATAATAAATCACCAACCTATGAACAGGAATAGCCCTAGAAACTAGCATATAAATGAGACTGTGATGTTTAAGGAGAAAACCAGAAAAATGTTCTATACATTTGTTGATCTGGTAAATACATGGTAACAGAGGTTCTTTAGAAAGTTAAACCTCCTCAGTAATTTTCCTTTTGTCAAGTTCAGCAACTTGTTGTTTTTCATTGCAAAATAAAATGTAGTTGATTTCATAGAATTCTACTGTAAATTTAGTCTATCATTTCTTATTTTACTTTTCAGAGTATTGTGTGAGTTTTCTATTTTTCTACTACCTCTTAGCTGAGTAGAAATGCAATATATAAACTTGGGTGGTTTTCTTTCTTGGAAATATGGCTTAACAAAAGCTGTATATAATAAAGGTATAATTTCCTCTGCAGGAAAACAAAACATACTGACCTCTTGTAATGAGACTTTAAAAAAATCTAAAGAATATACTTAGATAAATTTGGCTTGTATTCTAATATGTCTACCATGACATCTCTGCTTAGGAACATTCTAAATTGAAATAAAACTTTCTTTCTCTGATGTGCTGGGGAAAAATAGCTTTTCCTGCCAAATTCAGCATGAGTAGCCATGGTGCCTCTTTAAATTCTTCTCTTTATAAATAACAGGCCTCAAATAATCCTGCCATTTCATAATTTAAACTGTGTTTTTGTTTGATCTAATTTGCTTGGCAATGAGTGTTGAAGGCTTTACACAGATTGACCAGGCCCTTGTGCGTCGCATGCCTTGACTACAGCATTCCTGGATATTTGTGTGCTCTTGGCATGTCTGAATCAGGATGGGCAAGGACTCAGGAAGCTTGGAGCGAGAACAGATGCCTCAGGCCATTAGCTAATCTGTGCTTCTGCATCACAGGAGCTCAGACTTACACGCACGGGATTCGCCTCATGCAGGCCAATTTCAGAGAAGTGAATCTCCACAGACCATGCTTGAGCTTTGCACTTTAAATGTCAGTGGATGTGGCTTAGGAAGATGCTAGAGTGTCGTGCTTGAAAAAACATTTTAGCCACAGAAAAGGACAAAAATGTTACCAGGTATAAGTCTCTATGCTGGCAGTTGGTTCAAAGCCTCTGAAGTCTAGGACTGACTTGAGGTGTTTCCCTAGTATTCCTGGTTTGTAAAGTCCAAACTGACCTGTAAAATACACTCTCTTATAACCTCACTCTTGAATGATGGCAGAGGCTATGAATACCTGTATATCAAGAAAAATCTTTCAGGATCAGAAGTTTTACTTTGTTCTGAACATTAGTTCTTGCATTTCAGAGACAAACATCGCCCACCATTAGGCAGGACTCACAATTAGGTTTTAACTTTTCACATTAACATTAGTGATAAGTAATTTGTATGATACTCAAATCAATGTTATATGTGCATTTTTTTTCTAATTGGTAAAACAGTTCTCTTAAGTACATGTGGGAAATGACTAGAAGAATCACCTGTTCAGATTATTTCCAGACTTTATCAGTGCTTTATCAGCAACACAACCCTGACTCACTTTTGGGGTGTGAAACAGTTCAGATAGAAAGTTGTCACTGAACTAGCAGATGGTTAACATTTTAACAATTCACCTACAGAAGCACTGCCTGCTGAATGACATTTAATGAGCCGTGAGGTCACCTGCAAAATGCTTTTGTTTAGTAGGTTCCAGTTAATCAGAAAAACACAGAGAAGCTGAGATTGTTGTTGTTGCTGGCTCCTATAGCATACTTTAGAGGTACAGATCCATGGGCATCCTGCAGGGAAGTTCCATTTGACTTTCGGTTGGAGCAGAGGATGGGCACTAGGACAATGGTGTATGGAAAATACCAGTTTGAAGAAGAACATTAGGGCTGGAGGAGCGGAGTGAAGGATAAAGATGGTGTTGAGAAAATCATTTGCTTTTATAAGCCATCTTTTGGATTTCAATGTGAATTTCTAGTTATCACTAACTGTGTACAACCTGCTGTTTTTGATAGTTCTTAAAAATTCATCGTGGTTTTTCTATTCAGTTCTTATTTTCAAAACGCTAAAATTTCATCGTGGTTTTTCTATTCAGTTCTTACTTTCAAAACGCTAACGTGTTATGCAAGTTATTTCTAGATCACTGCTGTGGAGAAGAGTTCATGGTCAGCTCATAACAAGGTTGTGCTTCTCATTAGATAATTAAAAGTATTCAAGGAATTTGATTTTAAATTGTACACACTCAAAGTCAGTGTAGGGAAACGTGTATTGTGTGCTTCTTAGATGTCATGCTGGATTCTGAAGATACCAAAAAGGAGGGGGCTCTATTTTCCTAGCTCCTGAGGAGTAAATGAATCAGGAAATCTTCAGACAGCAAGCTCTGTGGGAAGCAGTTTGACAGGTGTCTAGGAACTCACCAGAAGAGGGAACAGTTACGGAACAGAAAACTCCCTGGGCAGAGAGGCAGCCCAGGCAAAGTTGAACAGGTAAGGTTTTCATGTACCTCAGTCTTAAGTCCCATTTGGCTGGGGATAATGGACTGGCAGAATATGTTAAAATAATACAACACAATTTCAAAAGCTCTAGAATAACACAGTTTGACTTTGCTAATGCAGACACTTAGCACCTTACTTGTTCCTTGTGGATCTCTGAGTGATGCTATTCTTAGACAAAAGTGAGAACTATCGTTAAATCATGAGAGGAAACTCTAGCCATGATTACTGGAGGGTCAGTGCCTGGGAATTCTGACTTGGGAATCCCAGTTTTATGGAGCCAGTGATTTGGAGTGTATACGTCATGAAGTGATTTCGTGGGATCTCACTTCATCAAAATAAGGAGTTTCTACATTCAGTATTTAAATTATCTTCTAGTCCACTTTTATCACATGTAAACCTGCTCTTAATAAATTTTTATAAATAAAAGA
>PVIC010002233.1:0-66172 GCA_004025085.1 Thryonomys swinderianus | reverse complement strand
TAGCCCAGGCAGGCCTCCAACTCAGCAATCCTCCTGTCTCTGCCTCCTGAGTGCTGGGATTATAGGCATGAGCCACCATGCCTGGCAAAAAAAAAAAAAAGTTTTACTTTTAAAAATACTTTAGGGAAAGTTATAATAGGAACAGTAGACTTCATTGATAAAGCTAAACAACCACTTTTCTCAGTAGCAGAAAATAAATATTTCCATTATAACAACTCTAGTCATGTATTAGACTCTACCTGTGGTTCTGGTTGTCCGTGCCCAAGTCTGACTTTCTACCCCAAGTCATCAGAAGGCAGTGAGCACTCTTGGCCAGAGCTGTGTCAGGTCTGCAGTGATGTGCTTGGAGGCCACCAGGCCCATCTGAAGTGCTTTCTGCCTTTGTTGCTCTGGGAACCATGCCAGGGCCCAGCATGCTCATTCCCTCAGGGATAATACATGTGTACTGTGGCTTATTTAGGAAATTGGCTGTTTTTTTTTTTAATACAAATTCTGTGTCCAAAATCTTTATTCTATTTTATTCACGTATTAATGTTCTGGGGACTCAACCCAGGGTTTCACACAGTCCAGGCAAGTCCTCCACCACTGAGCTACATTCCAGCCCCAGAGCTATTTTTGTAATGGACATCCCTTGCTGGCAATTGCTTTAAACCAGTGGTATGGGTAAATACCATACAACCCTTACCTTTCAACACTTTCAGGCTTTGCAGAACAAAGATGAACTATTATAGCTTTTAGGGAATCATTAGCCTTAAAGTGAGAACATTTTTAAAATATCTGATTTCTCAAACCATATATTAATCTATGAATTAAAAATTACAAACAAAGCTACATTTCTCAAAGTAGGTTTTAGCTTGTCTTGATCCCTTTCTCATTAGACTCCTGACTTAATATTCCTGAATCATAACTCTTGGGTATAGATTCTTTGTTCCTCTACTCCAATTAATACCCTATGTCAAATTATTAGTATTATCTCAAGAAACTTATAGAGATTAGAACAATTGTTATAACCTCTGGATTTTATTTTCCTTATATAAGCATTCTAATTATCAGAACAGCTTTCAAAGGGGCTTAATGATTTTGTTTCTGTTCATTTTTCTTATGATGCTATGGTATGGTGCTATTGCTGTCTCTATGTAGCATACTTAAATTGATTTAAAGAAATTCCACATTTCTAAATAGGTGTGCTTGCAGGAGGCCTTGTAAAAGGTTACAGATGGTAGGCTCTTTATTTAACCTGCATAAATGCAGGACAATTCATTGGGCTCCAGTTTAAGTCAATCACATTATGGAATGTCTACAACAGAGAGTTAGGGACTTGACAAGCTGAAGGTTCGCAGGAAGATTAATTGTAAAATACAGAGAGAAGGTAGGAAGAGTTTATTGTATTCATTTTAGACCTCACATTTCTTTAATCCCAAGGTGTGTTGAGGTGGTTTTTATCTTCACAGTTAAATCAGTAAGATAGTGAGGAATTTTGAATTTCCATTTTTTGCCTTTCCTATCCTCTATATTACTGGTGTTACTGTTGTATATTTGTTCATCTCTATATGTGTCCCTGTCACTAAAGCCAGGACCTTTGACCAATATTAAGGAGATAATTGAGCATTTAGACCTAGGGAGTCTACTCTTGTTAATTTATCTGAGGCACTCTCAGTTTATCTGTGCCATCCCTCAGGTTAAAGGACAAAAATCACAGCCTGTTGGGTCATGAGATATCAGTCCCCTTTAGAGGATAACTTCATGAGGTCTTTAAGGAAGGTAAGGAACTGTCTGAAAAATTATTTGCCTTAGGATGCCTAAAGAGTCCATTTAGACTTTAAGCCCATTCTTAGCTTGGTATGTGATTTTTTTTTTTTTTAAAGGCAGGGTCTCACTTTGTACTTCAGGCTGGCCCTGAGCTCACTATATAGCTCAGGCAAGCCTCGAACTCAGCAGTCCTCCTGCCTCTGTCTCCTGAGTGCTAGGATTACAGGTGTGAGCCACCGCGCCCAGCACTGTGGTATGTGGTATTGATTGCTAGTGGGTGTGAGTCACCATGCCCAGCATTGTATGTGGTTACTGGGGATCAAACTCAGGACCATCGGGCTTTCGCGCTGAGCCAAATCTCTGGCCCGGTATGTGATTTTTGTAAATAAAGTTTTAATGGAACACAGATATTGCATTACAAGGACAGAGTCTAGTATCCTCCAAAAGACCATTAGAGGAAGCCAAAATTATTGGTCCTTTTTCAAGCAAAGTTTGTCAACCTCTGCCCTGCCTTGCTGTTACTTAATACTTATTAGGACAGTGATTAAAAATCATAAAAAGGGACTGAGCTTTAGCTCAAGTAGTATTGCACCAACCTTGGATGTACAAGGGCATGATTTCAGTCCCCTGTACTGAAAAAAAAATCATAAAAAGAAAGGATATTTTTTATAACTCCACACATCTTAGTTTCTACTTTCCCAAAAGTGAACTTTTTAAAAAATCATTCAGTGAGAGTACAGTGCTTTAAAAAATAAAAATAAAAAAGATAACCTAACCTGAGATCACATGTGTATCACTCTGCTCAGTCTATTCAGGGAGATACCGACACCCTAGTCTATTCTTGTCTGCCTCCTACCTTAATATTGATATAAACATTGTGGTCTTGAAAACTCTCCATTAGCTTTTCAACTCTGATGGGGGTTGGGAGGGAAAGAATTACTCATTATAATTAATGCTTTATTAATAATTTAAATGCTACAGATTTCAGGAATTTGGCATCATGACTCAGTAAATCTTTCCTGTCTTTCACTTTTTGAAGAAGGAAAAAAAATATGCAAACAGATTAAAGTGCACTTACAAACCCAGATGTCTTGTTTTAAGTTCCCAGTGGAGCACTTGATTCCCAATTACACTATTTTTCCTTTTTATCAAATTGCTAAGAAACAGTAACGCAATTGATTTAAATGATTTCTATCAGACATAGCCTTTAAGAGTAGTAATGGGTTTATTATGCTCAGTCATAACGCTGGTGTTTTACTTCTATGAGTGTATTTTCAGCAGTGCTCATAAAATATCCAGTCTGACTTCATTTATTAGGTTTCCCATTTACCACTAACTGATGTTTTCCCATCTCAGATAATTCTCCTGCCTGTTGATACTGCATAACTCAATAGAAGTATGTTGTTAAAGAGAATAAACAAAACACTCTTTGATGTTTCAATGAAGTAGTTTTATTTGAATACAGCTTAAATGATACTTCTTCAATCTTTGTTTTAGTAAGATTTACTTTTTTTCATAGTATATCTTGGCTATAATTTGATTATCACTTTAAATTTAATTGTCTCAATTTTTCTATTAGCGACCTTCCTGCAGAGAGCCTAGACATTAAAAAGAAATAATCTTTAATATTTTTAAGATAAGGTGATATGACACAGTCTTATTTATTCAGCTCTTGTCTGTACAGTTCATTAGAAGATATGTCTGATCTTGTAGTAACAGGTTTCAATTTAGTGTTCCTTCTGTGGTGAGCCTCCTTCTATCTGTTTCTGAGGCAGTCTTTGCCTGCATAAGACATGTGAATTATTATTTTAGCTTCCTCCTGTTTCACTGGCAAGTGACCATGTGTATGTTAATTGAGCAATTTTGTGGTTCTATGGGCTTATAAAATTTGCATGAGTAACTTTTGGAGAGCTTAATTTTTTGTCTCTAAACAGACTTGAGGAAGCTTTCTGAAATAGCATCTTTTGGTTGAAAACACATCTCACATTTTATTGACTGACAATCTTCCTAAAACATTGACTTGTTTCCCTTTTCTCTTGGCTACATCTTATATTTTTATTCCATTGAAGACTGAGGCAACTTTCTTCTGTTTGGAAGGGGAAGGGGTGAAGAGTAAAACGTGAGAGAATAGGAAAGTCATTAGTTGAGCTCCAGGCAAGATATCAGTCAGTCAGCTAAGCTCTTCTGTACATCCTCATTGCTCTTCTCAGCTCTAACGCTGCTGCTTTTCCCCAGAACTTGACAAACAAAAATACTGCTGTTTAGCCATGCGGTGAACTGTGCCTGAGTGAAACTGTTTTGAATGAAGTTCTGAATGAAGGTCTACTGCAGACCATGCAGTGCCTTTAGCCCCTTTGTGCAGTGGCGACCAATCCTTAGAGGGTGGTTTATTGAGCAGTCAGTCTAGTCACATTTTATTGAATGTACCATCAAGAGAGACATCTAGTTCTTGCAATTACTGGTCTGAAAGAATAACTTGCTTTTTTTTTATAGTCTCTTCAAACAATGACTTCTTCCTTGTCTGAATTCTGACTCTCATTTATTTCTAAACTGGACACTCCTGTCTTCTGTACCTTTTCTTTTTGCTTTAGTCTTACCTCTGCCGCCTATCTTTTGCTCATACCCCCTTGAGCTTCCTTAAGTTTTTCAGGTTTTGAAGAAGCCAGTGATTGGAAAGTGCTTGCATTGAACGTGGGCTCCCTAGTGTAATGCAAATCTCATCATGAAGATGTGGAGCCTAGTCATCATTGGCAACATCTCAGAGTATCCTGTGCAGGGCGTGGAGTTTGGGGTTAGGAGGCTCTTGGCAGGGTGTAGGTGGACACTGGGCAAGTCCTTGTGGATAGAGGGAAAGACGGCTTACCCAGAGGCCTCAGAAGGAAGCCTGAGTGCTTTATGGGTGAACACTGAGTTGGGTGTATCCTGTAGCAAGAAAATCTGTGCCTTATTCTATCCCTGGAAAGGCTGCTAATGCATTTACATGACCACTGTTCAGACCTGGAATTTACAGGTCCTTTTGCACAGAAATCAGCCAGATTATTGAAATTTGAGGCAGCATAACTAAATAAGATGTTTTGTTATTCTTTCTTCCTCTGTGAGTGGCATACATGAGAAACTCAAGCTGTGCTAAAGGAACTACATACTACAGCCATATGTCTATTTGATGTATTTATGATAGTCTTGCTTCATTTAGGAGAAATAATAGCACAGACTCTGTGGAGTAGAAACAAAGTAAAATTTCAGAGACTTTCGTTTCTTCCTTCCTCACCCCATGTTCAGTGTGTGGTGTGGGTGTAATGAGCACTGTACACTGGCAGTCACTGACTCCTCTAAGGCCCTGAGGTTGACACTGAGTGATAATGGCACCCATGGATCATGCTGTTAAGTGGGTGTGTTTCAAAGAGCACTTGAAAAAGAATCAAGACATGTTATGTATATGGCTAACTACTAACAGTTAATGTGATCATTATGTACTACCAAGACAAAAATTTTTAAAACTTAATAAACAACAAAAAAAGTGACACATAAAATGTAAAAGCAGCACATACTTTACTCATAAAGGTCAGTTTTGCATTGTGTCATAAAATGTATTTCTTATTATGAGTCACCAAGAAGTTTGAAACCAGCATTCCAAGTGAAAGAAGCTCATTATTTTAAATATCATACTTACTTTGAAATATCATAAATCTATTTTCATCTCCATATGCAACATCATCGTATAATTTATCATCCAAACTGGGACATGTTTCAGAGGGAAAGGGGGTAGGCTCTTAATTATTAATAACAATAAGCATAGACCGGATGTGCTCAAGCTAATGAGGAAATATGCCCACTCAGCCTGAGTTAACAGTTTTCTAGAGGAAAAAAATATAAAAACAAACATAAATGTATATGCACACAGGTCATCATACATATATATGTATAAACATGTAAATGCATGTATACTACATGAGCATATACATACACATAAAATGAGAGATTTATTTTTAAAAATTGGCTCACATAGACTTACATTTTGGCAAAGCTAACCTGTAAGCTAATGTTGGCTTTGCCTCATTGTTGGACCACAATAAAGTTGTTGGTGAACTCAGCAAAAATTTAATTTTGGCCTTACTAGAATCTTGAAGGAAACGGAAAATTTTGTAAAGTTCCACACAGAAAAAAATCCAAAATGAAACATTTGTATCTTCTTCTGTTGACCTGTGATAGCTTTTCTTGAGGAGAAGTCCTCTTCTTTGGAAAACTCTTTCCTCTTAAAGTCTCTGATTGGTAACATGAAGCCTCCTTACATTATGAAAGATCATTTCCTTTACCCTAAATACACTGATTAAGAATGTTAGGCTGATCTAAAACATACCTTCACAGCAACATCTAGACACTGGGTTTTGGTAAAACAACTAAGCAGCACAGATGAGCCACGCTGACATGTAAATGTTGCCCTTTCTGGAAAAGAAATCACAAACGAATGCAGCAACAAAAGTGCTTCTCGTGTGTAGTCCTGGGCCTTTTGTCAGGATTGTTTTGCCAGTGTTTACTTTTCTTGTACTTATTACCAATGGACACTCTTTCTATTATTACCTTGTGGCTTTCTGAAATAATAATTGACAAAAAGTTTTGGGCACCTCACTAACTTTCAAAGCATGCAACAAATTGCCATTACTCTTGCTTTAGGATAAGTTGTGAAGGCTTCCTAAGGGACGAGAAAAATCTTATGAAAGTGTGGATTCTTACAACATCCCAGGAACTGACCACTGATGCGCTTTATCTCACAGTAAACTGTGGCAAAGGAGTTGGCAAACCCTAAATGGAAACTTGAGTCTTTGTAGGATCTTTGAAGAAAGAGAAACAGTTTGGCCACATTCCATATTGATGAGAGCGAAAGTGAGCCACTTATCCCTTCCTTTGTTGATCTCGTACAGCCTGGTGCCAACT
Organism: Thryonomys swinderianus; assembly: GCA_004025085.1. Classification (NCBI taxonomy): domain Eukaryota; kingdom Metazoa; phylum Chordata; class Mammalia; order Rodentia; family Thryonomyidae; genus Thryonomys; species Thryonomys swinderianus. Next base: position 59,491 of record PVIC010002233.1, on the reverse strand, counting down.
TCCTTAAGGTTCGGATTACTTTTCTAGTTTGGAAAGAAGTATTATCCAATGGGAAAATTATAATTCAGAAATTATTGATAACATATGATGGAGGGGAACATTGGAAACCTTCAGGTTGTAGTTTAATTGATTAACTTTGGAGTATTTCTCTTTAATTTTTTTCTATGAATTTTTTAAGTAATAGAGATCTCACTGATCATATGCTTGTGTCAGGTGATGACAATGTTAAGACAAAATTATGTGAAGGCATTATGTTAAGTCAACATAATGATGACATTACATTAACACAACATTTTCTAATGACAGTAAATACCTTTAATGTTTATGTTCTTCACAACATTTCCTCACAGAGAGGGTCACATTTAACCAGTTTAGGGTCTTCACTGTTGGAACTTTGAGGTGTTTTCTAGTTCTGCCCTACTGTCCTAAGTAATGCCTGCACCATGCAGCTTTGTTAATGAAGTGTTTTTTGTTGCTTTGGATTTTGGGGGTTGTTTGTTCGTTTTTTTGGAAGTGGGGGTATTTTTATGTAGATGTTTTTCTATGTGCTTTAGAATGTTAGAATTACAGCATTCCCATCAGGTCCTGCCCACTTTGAGCCCTGAAGTTGGCAGGAGAAGGCCCAGCTCTCAGGAACCCTGGAGACCTCTGAGGTGCTTGATGAGTGGCAGCAAAAAGCTGCTTCTTGCCAGGCGTGGTGGCTCACGTCTGTAATCCCAGCACTTGGGAGGCAGAGGCAGGAGGATTGCTGAGTTCGAGGCTTGCCTGGGCTACATAGTGAGCTCAGAGCCAGCCTGAACTACAAAGCGAGACCCTGTCTCAAAAAAAAAAAAAGCTGCTTCTTAAGGCGACTCATTTGTTTGTCTTGAGAGGTTGAACTTCAGAGGATGCCAGTCAAGGGAGGACAGCATCTTGGCTTATCACTCATTAACGTAGGCTGGTGAGTCCTGAACTTGGGGAGCTCCGAGCCCAGAAGGTGAGGAAGTAGTGAAATGAAAATTACCTTCTCTGATACTCATGACCCTCCTTGGCAGTGGCCTTGTGTGTGATTAGCAGGGAGGGCCAAGGGGGCTGCATTTTATGACCTCACATGCTACCTTCCTACACCATGTCCAGTGCTACATAGTAAAGGCTCACATCTCTAGTTATTTTTAGTCCTCCAAAAATCAGTCACAAGTATGATCTTTGCCAGTCTGATCCTCTGGTTGGCTTTCTACATGAATTGTGATCCGACAAATTGTGGTCATGCCCAGGGGTGTCAGCAATCTGGAAATCCTCAAAGATGATGAAGGAAGTATTTATAAGTCTGGAATCTCTCCTGTTCCTGATATTTTCCTTCCTAAAACTGTGGTTCTGGTTCACAGAACTGGTTCTAGAATCACAGAGCTCTACTTAAAAGCAGCCTTTGTTGTGGAGTAGCTGTGTAATGCAGCTTCTTGGCCTGGTTGGGCCTATTCCTTCCCTGTAGCATGGATATGTAACAGGTGCTGGATGCAGTCATTCAAAGATTGAATAAAGATGTTTTTCCAGCAATCTGAACATTACTAAGTCTATCAAGAGTACTCATTGCATGCAGTTGTTTTTATTTTTATTACTGAATAGCCCTGATCATCTTTATGTCTGAGTTCTAATTTTAGCACAAGAGTGGGCAGCCCTGCCCTAGTATCTGTGCTGTGACCACCACTGGTTGGCATTAGTGCTACAAGGCATAGCCCAAGATGGTGGTACAGCCTTTCATGACTTATCTTTTTTGTTATCTATTCTGGTCTGATATTGTGGCCAGTACTGAGGATAGTCCTGTGTGTGCTGAGGAAAGAACCTAGAGCTCCACACCTGCTAGGCAAGTGCTCTAGGACTGAACTACATCCCTAGCCTATCCTTAGGATTTTAAGTTAAGTAGATTATCATTCTGACCACACCAGACCTATCTTCTCAAGTTGTTGTTACCTGATATAAATGCATCCATAAAATGCACCTGAATGCTCTTGTGCTTCTGAGCACATCCTTACAATCTACAGGCCACAGTGACTCATGTTCACTTGATAACTAAAATACTTTTGCTTTTCTGGTAGAGATTCCTCTGTAAAGGACAAGCTTTGCTCCACTCAGACTTTGAGCCCAGTTTCTAACTTCACTTCCTGAATTGTATGGTTGGAGTCAGGGAGCACCCCTTTCATGGGCAAAGGTGAAGATCTTCTTGCATCCTGAAGCAAGGTCCCATCACGACACGTCTCTGGCTCATTGCCCTGCACTAGCTTTTGGGCCCATCTGTTCCATTTTGGCCTGTGAGTTCTCACTTTCTGACAGGTCCACATTGATCTTCTGGCTTCTGCTCTGTTGTTTTGCTTCCTGAGCACAAGCCAGGATAATGTGACACGTGGCACAGTAGTCCACAACTGAAAATTGAGATGGGGGCATGTTGGCTTGTCTCGGTGCTTGCTATAAAATCCTGAAATTTCAGTCTCCCTAAAATAGTAGTCTTGGATGCTAGTTTGCCAGTGCTATTTCAAGTCCTATGTTTGCATTTTGGTTAATATTTTTGCTGAAATTCTTACCCATGAATTGATTTCCAAAAAGTAATATTAGCAATGCAGTCTTTGTACTTAGTGTATTGTGATTTTTTACTTCCTGTTTCTAGTAGATTTAGATGGGAGAATCTTATTTTACCCAAGTAATGTTCTGAGTAGCATCAAATAGACTGTAATCTTTATTTTGAAGGATGGAAGAGACTTAAAAATAGAAACATAAAATATTTAAGCTGCTTTTAAAATTTCATGAAATATCACAGCAAATGTACTGCCATAGTCATTTAACCCACCTTTATTCATTTTAAGTATTAGAAAACATAAGGCCAAGTTGAGATTTTTTCACAAACTTCTTTATCAATGATTAATGGAATTTGAATTGAGCTCCCCTTTTTATTAGCTTATAACCTTAGACAAGTCATTTAACCTCTCCAAGTTTCAGTGTCCCTGTGTATGTGAAAGCAGGAATTATCATAGTTCAGTTTATAGAGCTGTTTCAAGTTAAATGCCATACGTTTGCCACTAGTTAGTACCTTTGAAATGCACACTCAGTAAATAGTGTGCACAATAGAATATTATCATTCTATTATGATGGATTATGGAGAAGGACAGGAACATTCCACTTTGAGTTACATTACAAAAAGGAAAACATTTTAAACAGGTGTTAGCCCTGGGTGAGAATATTCCAGGAAGGAAGACACAAACAGAGGCAGAAAATTAAGTGTCTTAATGGGAACATTGGAAATGATCCAGCGTGACTCTGAGGTGTAAGGTGAATGCAAGTACCAGAGGCCAACTCTGGACAAGTTGTTAGAAGCAGCTGTGGTCAGTCCCAAAGACAGGCTGTGGAATATGAACCACTGCCCTGGGAGGCAGGATGCCCATCATCAGATGGCTTTCCTTGATGAGAAAATGAGAACTACAGGGAAGCAGAGAGAAGACACAAGACAGGAAAATGATTAGTGTGGTGCTAAGGGAGAATAACTGAGTAGAGATGTGCAAAAGAGAGGCTTTTATTTGGAAAATACGGAAAGTAGATTTGTAGTATATATTGGAAATTTGAAAATGTGCCCTAGAAATTTTGATTTTATGAAACTGCAGAAGTAATGTTCAAAACTAACAACAAACTGAATATGTAGTAATAAGTGTTCAGTTAAATAAATATAAGTTGGGCCAGAGGGTTAGCTCAGTGGTTCTGGTGCCTGCCTTGCAAGCGCAAGGTCCTGAGTTCAATCCCCAGTAATCATATACAATGCTGGGCGTGGAGACTCACGCCCACCAGCAATCAATACCACATACCACAGTGCCGGGTGTGGTGGCTCACACCTGTAATCCCAGTACTCAGGAGGCAGAGACAGGAGGATTGCTCAGTTCGAGGCTTGCCTGGGCTACATAGTGAGCTCAGAGCCAGCCTGAACTACAAAGCGAGACCCTGTCTCAAAAAAGAAATAAATACATGCATGCATACATACATACATACATAAATATAAGTTGAATAAATAGCAAGTAATAGTTTAAAAATTAAATAAAGATATGGTAAATTAATGATTTTTATTGTGTAATATTCAGCTGGCACTGTTCATCAATATGGACTGCAAATTATTGTCAAAATGATTTTAAAGGTATAAAATACTAGTTTGATTCCATTAAAAATATATTTACTTTAGAATACATGGTTTCAGTCATACAAATCTAGAAAGGATATAAACAAAAATACTAACAGTAGTTATCTTAGGTAGTTATGCCATTGGTGATTCTATTTTTAAATACTATAGTAAAATAAATGCAACATAAAGTTTATCATTTTAGGTCTATGGGTCTATAGTATTAAATATATTCCTTTTATTATGCAATAATCACAACATCTTTGGAATACATGTACTATGTTTTTTTTTCTTGAACATTTATGCTTTGTTCTATTTTTAATTGTCTAAACAATTACAGTTTTGGTCAAAATCCCCAAAGGAAAGATTTGAGATGCACTGGGAATTACTGTGGCGGTGCTGACTGAGCATTACGACAGTTAGAAATGGAAACTGATTGCAGGAATAGAGGGATGACTGTCTGTGTTTCTATTTAAGTCATGTTATCCTGCTAGAGTAGGAAGTTACTTTTTGCCAGTGTAACTTGGAGCTTCAAGGTCAGTGTATTTAGAAGCTATTGGGTATATGGAGTCTCTGCCTCTGAACCAACAGATCGCAGTATGTGGAAAGGTTTGGCTATACCAGATCCACAGGCCTGTACTTACATAGTCATGTAGTTCGAGATGCTCAGTGGCCCAAACTGTTTAAACTTAGGCATCTGTGATTACATAGACCTAGTTAGGTGACCCTGCATTGGCATAGTGCTATCTGTGAGAGAAACTTACGTTATTTTAGCATCAAGAATCCTAAGATTAATTTCATTTTTCATCCATTTAGATTCTTACCTTACTAAATTCCTTCTGTTATAGGAATCATTATTGAACAGTCATCAACAAAATGCCTCAGTGTGCGTGTGTGAGGCCTGTGTTCTACGCCCAGAAACAGAACAAAAAAGGCTGTAAAGTAACAAATCAAAATTTTACAGTTCTTTACAAGACATTTCCAGTGTCTCTGATGTAAAACAAAAAATTGAGAAATATTTTAGCATTTTTCTTTTATGTGCTCTGTCTCTTCAGGTTTATTTATTCCACAATGAGAAAGCCAGATGTTCCTTGTAAGATAAGGAAAAAATGTAAGTCATAATAAAGTACCTTTCAGTAAGATGCACCTTGTTTTGTTTAGGGTCATTTCAGGATTTAACTTTTTTAGCATGTAGCAAATGTCTACCTCATGGATGCACAATTGTGGTGATGAATGCAAGAATGAATATGACAAGGTGTCTGCTCTTCCAGGAGCTCATGACGCAGACCTGGGATTGTAGGGGAAGCAAATACCTATGTAAATATTCTCAAATGCGATCCACTGATAAGTGTAATTTAGAAGTACAGAGTTGTCTGGATTGTAAAGTTCTGCTTGGCTGGTTGCTGTGGAGTGTAGTAAGAAGAGAGGTTGGCACTGACACTTGAAAGGTAACAGTGACAAGGTGGTCATGCATAGAAGTGAGCTTTCCATGGAGTATACTGTGCAGGGCTGGGGATGTAAAGGATAGTGTCTAGTTAATGTCTTAGTTTAGATTTTTCCAGAAGCAGAATTGGAAAAATGGAATAAAATTCATTTATTAGGTCATGGACTTAGCATTTTAAGGAAGTGAAGCTCAGAAGGTAAAGAAGCCACTAATAGTTATTAAACTAGTGACCACAGTTGGAAAATAGATCTCAGTGCTTTCTGGGAAGCTTTGATAAAAAGTTTTTAACATAGTGAAGACTTAACCTCATCTAAGAGGCAAAAGAGTTCCTGCCTACATAGCTCAGCACACCCATCACTGGATGTCCTGTAGAAGGATTTATGCACACAGTTGATGGCGAACTTTTTAGACAAATGTCCAAACTGCAACTCTGAATACAATTATTAATCACAAAGTGCCAGTGCTCCAATTAAACCTGATTACTGAGGTATTTAGTCTAGGAAAAACAACATTCATTAACATCTCTAGTCTTAAAAGAAAAGCACAATAACATGTGTACCATAGGTTTGTCACCATTGGTTTAGACACTTCTGATTTGCCTTGGGTAGGAAGTATGTGCTTCTTGAGCTAGCATTAAAAGCCCTGAAGGAACAAGTCATGAGTGCTATTCATAGTTACAGCCTATAGCTGGTAGAGGAAAGGGAACAGAATGTTGAGATGTACCTCGATTCAGTGGGTGGTCATGTGTGGTGGTGTCAGTCAAAGAAATTGAGAAGAGGACAGGGATAAAGTAGAATCATACACGGCTACTTGAGAGCTGATGAAAAAAATGAATAAAAAATAAAAAGCAGAGAAAATTGAAATAAAAGTAGGTTTTTGCCAAGCAGCAGGAAGAACTATTTGAAGATTCCAAACTCTCCCAACTGTGCATTACCCTGAGTGGCCTAAAGGAATCCTCTTGGCCCTGCAAGGTGGTCCTGGTTCCAGCTATCGGTTAGCAGCTGTTTGACCTCAGGCACCCCCTTAACCTCTCTTGGTTGCCACTTCCTGTCATGTAAAACAAGGCAGTGACTTCCTATCTCTTGCAGAACTAATATATAATTTGTATGAGTTCGGAGATGTGATATGCCTCCTACTTCACTACTTGTCATTCTATTAGGTTCACAAGTATATTACATGTTAAACAGAGAGGTAATCTAATTTCACAGTGAAATAAAGTGCTAATTTAAATTACTTTTGAAATTAAAATGTTAATGGAATAAATTTGGTAGGTCTAATAAATGAACTCTGAAGCACTCCTCCTCTCACCCACCCATTCTCTGAATCCTTCAATTTGTATGTTCTCTGTCTGCTCCTTAATTTTTCCATCTCATCTTAGACTCTGGGACTATTTTTATTTAGTGTTGGTTTACTTTTGTCTATAGCTGTTTTGGCAGCAGGAATTATATCCATTTGCCTGACAGAGGGTTTAACGTGGAGCATGTGTTTGAAAGATTAATATAAGCAGTTGCTTCTGAAACAATTTAATCTTGCTTTCCCTAGCAATGAAAAATGAATAATCAAAAGCAGTAAATTGTGTCTAGAAGATAATAAATACTTCTTAAAGCATTTTAGCCCTGGCTGTGAATTATAGCTGACCCCCAAATCAGGGGGGATGAGCGTGACCAATTGGAGCTCCACAGTGTGTGCAGGCCTATAATATCAGTCCTCAGCTGCTCGATTCATTTCGTTGCTCCCCTCCGCAGTGTGGAGAGTCTGCTGTGCGGCTGGCTGATTTAAAACTAACAGTGGCTTCTCATGCCAGTTAGAGAAGTGTATATTTAAACAGGCATTTTCTTGTCTTGTCTCTTGATTGGTGTACAAACCTAAGTGAATTTGGCTAAGAATGTAACGTATAAACATAACAACACAAATAATTTTAGATTCAGCCACTGAAGGTAGAGAGGCTCCTAGGGATATCTGTCACTCCAGCTTCACCAACTTCCTGTCCATAGAAGCGATCAGACTAAGCTCCAAAAAGGTCTTCAGAGACCTTTCCTTCATCTACCACTCTCTACAGGCATATTCAAAGCTGAGATTCTAGAAAAGATAAGTTGTCAAAATGACAGCATTTTTCTAAGGAGATATTTCTTGAGGTAGTAAGGCCCCAAAATACATAGTTGGGGTTTATTAGGTACGAATTTAGGACATATAGTTAAGTACCTGTGGTGTACAAATTGTAAATAATAATATAATAATTCCATAAATAAACACCTAAGCAATCAATAAACCAATCAATATATAACATTTATTTACTGCCTTAAAGAAAACTTAAAAATCACTCAGCAAATGCAGACTTAATGTCCTTCACCCACAACAGTTTGGACCCTGACAGCGAGAGTTTCTTACAGAGCTGATGGCAAAGAAAAGCAAGACATGAGTCAGGTCAGGCTCCCTTCATGAAGCTGCCTGCATTCAATGTGTTTTAATGTGCTTGCATCTGTCTGCTGCTTTGGTACCCAGGGAGACTGTATTTTTATACCACTGAAACGAAAAACAGGGTACGTGTTTCTCTGATGAATCCCCACAGGGAACTGTCTAGCTTGTGAAGATCTAATGTTCAGCTTTTCCACAAGGCCTGTTAGTGAAGGTATTTAAGTTGCTGGGCTTGACCTTACCAACCTCAGCACATTGTAAAATAGAGATAAAACTTTCCTTCGTATTCCTAAACTTGTCTTTAATAGCAAGCGATGCAGTCAGTGTATGATACATGTAGATGTTCTGAACACCTTGTGAAATACAAATGAGGAATGGTTGCCTAGCTCACCTGACAGAGGTTTGTTTTTCTTATGTGTCTCTTTTGATGCTACTGAGTATTAAAACATGTATTTAAATATAAGTATTTAAAAATTAGTCAAGAAATTTTCACATCTTGTAGCTTTATGTAAGTTTTTGACTTTAAACCTAGAATTTTTTTGAAATCTTTTAAATCAATGAGATAAAAATCAGGTCAGCCATGCAGTCCTTCGAGGAAGAAGAGGCTCCTCCTGTTGTATTGTGTCTAAGAGGAAGCCTTCCTCACTTGGTGCAGCTGCTGGGAAGCAGACATGGGATGTCATTAGCTGCAGGCCCCCAAGTGCATGTTTCCCAGATAACTCAACCCTTTGCAGGGCTACTGGGTGAATTCCTGGCATGTATGTTTTCTTCAAACAACACAGCTTGCTTTTTAAATATATTTTTATAGAAATGTTCAGGTTGTCTGAGAGTCCTTTGTACTTTTGCCAGGAGGTGATTTAAGCCTTTGACTTGGCCGTAAGAACAGAGGTTGAAAACCAAAGATGAATAGCCGTGCAGGCTCTTACACATGAGAATTATCCAGTTAATTTTTCAAGTCGCCAAGACCAGTCTAGCAGGAAGCATGTATTTTATTTTCATTTTACACATGACATTTTGAGATATTTCCTGAAGAGCTTTTGCAAGAAACTGATCCATTTCATTTGGGAAGATGGTTATTTCTCAATGAATTCTTCACTATTAATCTATTGTTCCAAAGTCCACGTTGTACTGTAATAAAGAAGAGGAAAAGTTGGGAGCAAGTATGGGGGGGGTGGAAGAGAAGAAGATGAAGATAAGGAGGAAAAAAAAGAGATCGTAATAATGTCCTTGAAATTATTCATTCTTCTATCTCTTACAAAGTGATTTTATGTGCTAATATCTAATTTGACACTTAAACAACAGCAGGAAGACAGTTGATGTCACAAGTAAGGAACTGTTTCTTTGATATCATGCATTATATAGTTTAAATTATACAGCTAGAACCTGAACTTCTGTTCAAAGTGTAACATTTTGTTTATCAGCTTATTCCATATCTGTGTGTACAAGATTTTATGAATGATATAAATAAGAGCTTCTACCCTGTAAATTTGGACATTAAATGGTAATCTTTATTCCTGTGGATGATGAGTCATTTTCCATGTCCCCTTCTGCAGGTGATATGTCCATTAGGAGTTACTCAGTTCAGTTTCCTCCATAACTGAGAAGAATGATCTGCTAGATCCTAAGTTAAACAGTTATGAATTAGAAGACCCCAACTTGAAACCTGGTCTCTTTGCTACTGCCCTTTCATTTGTACTATTATATTCTAATTTTTCCTCAACATGTGTGAAAGTAAAATATAAAGCTCAGTATGAGCTAATCTGTTTGTGAAAAGTCTTGGCTAGTGCCCTGCAAAGAATAAGTAATATTGAGAAATGCGATAAATTAAGGAATAAAAACTATATAATGACAGGAAAGGATTAAACATAATGAATTGTTCCATTCCATTTCAGATATAGAGGGAAAATATCTACCAACATCCCATGAAGAAACATATCTAAGTATAGTGAATAATTTTATGTCATTTTCCTAGGAGCATACTTGTTTCTGAGAATGGATGAATAAAATAAACACGCTCACTGTATCTAAGTGAAGCAGTCTCAGTGTGCACACTCTTCCTTTTCTCAGGGATACATAAAAGAGAAAGTACCAAAAACTGAAAATTTGTAACATGTAGCTACACCCTTTTGATTGCTTCTATTTCAGAAAAAGAGCTGTTATTTTGATGCTACAGGATAAAATTGAAAAGTCACAATTTGTTAAAGTGCCTAACCTCCAGTAACTCAGGATGCGACTGTATTTGGAGAGAGAGTCTTTAGAGAGCTAATTAAATTAATGAGACCATTAGGGGCCTTAATCCAGCATGACAAGCATCCTTCTAAAAAGGAAAAGTCTGGGCTCATCACAAAAAAGGTAAGACAACATGAAGTCACAGAGACAAAACATCCAAAAAGAGAACACAAAAGAAGCTGAATCTGATGACACTTTGATCTTGCTCTTCTGAAACTGTGAGGAAATAAGATTTTTTGTTTCAGACGCCCCAGTCTTGGGATGGAAGGTGGGAAAACTAATACACTGTCTGAAGTCAGTAGTCCGCACTGCTGGTTGTTTCAGAATCCCTTTAGAATTTCTCTCCAGCATAGTCAGTGCACAGGGCCTAGTGGCAGGGAAGTAGAAACAACCTCTTGGGACTTTGTGCTCTTCACAGCTCCCCAGGAGCTCCGGATGCCTTGTAGGTTGAGAACCCTTGCTTACGTTGTCTCCCCCGCTGAATTTGCACCTGCATCCTTTCATGGAGGAGAAACGAGTCTTCCATCTCCTGCCCGGGTTGTTGAAGCTTGTTACACAAGCATAGATAGCGGTGGCTGCCTAGTGTCCAGCTTGGATCATGAATCCTTAGAGACGCTAGAATATCCATTTGAAAATACAAATTCTAAGAAAATCTCATTCTGTCAGCCTCTTGAGCTTTAGGGCAGAGGGCAGAGTTTGTACCTGGTAGGCAATCTATAAGTAATTCTGATGAAATTTTAGATTAAAAATGATGTAAATGAGCTCTAGAATAGATGGTAGATATTATGAAATAGCTATTCAAAGGGAAATGGGGTTTAGGGGTAAGTGACAAGGGGAAGAAAAATATGGTGATAAAAAATGGAAACAAATCCCCATGTTATATGTGATTTTGAGATGTATGTAAATTGTACCAATAAAGAATTCAATAAAAAAAATGGAAACAAAGCTTATGTATATAGGAGGGTTTGTAGGGTAGGTGGAGGAATGGGAAAAAATAAGAATTAAATTGTGTCCTATACTGGTACAAATTCTCAACATTGTGTGTGATCATAATGTGGGTATATAATGTACCAATAAAGATCCAATTTTTCTAAGAACTTATAAAAAAGAATGACCTTACATTTATATTATATGTATCTGTGGCCTTCAGTAATTACCTGTAAAAATCTACCTTTGAATTTATTCATCCGGGTCTGTTTTTTTCCCTCTGATTCCTATTTTCTTCATTATCCTCTTCAGTGTAATGAGAGAGCTAAGGACACTGGGAATGATTTTAACAAGTAGGTGTGGAATTTCACAGTTTGGTATTTTGAAGTAATGACCTCAGGTTAATCAGCATTTTCTTTTTCTAAAACCTGCTGTTAGGGCAAAAGGTTTGATGCTAACAAATTATGTTGTTCCCCATTGAAGTATAAATTGAACTCCTAATTCATTTGTTTGCTAATCATTCCTCTTTATGAGTGTACTAATCAGTCTGGGGTAATTTAGCAGTCAAGGCTGCAGTCCTGTGAGCATGCAACATCGGATCGACCTAAAGTCACCAATCCTCAGCCAAAATAAGCTAAGATTGAGGTCAAAGGTAAGGTAAAAAGAAGACCTATAGAATATATAAACTAGATATCAAAATAAAAATTAGAGGCCAAAATAATAACTAACATCTGTCAGGAATGATGTTCAGTGATTGTGCATAATCTCAGCCCTAGATTTTATATGTGAAGAAATTAAATCCAGGTGAGAGGTATTGGATAACTCACTCCGGGCTCCTGGACTGAAGTGGCAGATGCAGTTGACTCTTTCGATTAATTAATTGACCCTGTCACTTCCTATCTGCTTCTTTACAAGCCCTTTGCTCATGTGAAAACTGTCATAATTCTAGCAAGGTTGATTTGCAGATTTTTAAACAATATTCTTAGAAAAAAACTTTTAAAAATACCACAGCCATAAATTATTAAATACTTTCAGAATAATTTTGCCTTTTATACAGTTTACTTACTAAAAAGGTATACTGCTATTGTCTCCAGTATAATTTCTGTAACTCACCTTCCCGTGCATTAAACTGTAACAGAATCCATACAACAATAGGCTGTATTTATAATCCTATTCTAATACAAGGTTATTTTCATTTTTGCCTGCTTATTCTAACCTATCTTTACAAATGTGGATACACAGTTTTTGAATTCAGTTTTTTACTTACAGGAAAACACCTCCTGTGGTTCCACATAGGGTCATCAAACTATGTATCTACCAATGGTCTTTTGAGTTGATAGACCTGAATTTAGATATTTATTTTTGTATTTCCAACATTATCTCTTGAAACAACCTCGATTGTAAGTTTATGAGACTGAATACCCTGTGTAAAGTTCACTGTGCATCCATGGGACTTGGAAGATTGCTGAGCGTATCAGCTCCCTGAGGAAAGCTGATGAGTGATGATTGCTAATTCAAACTCTAACTTTGTGAAAAGGACATGCACATAGTACCTTTGAGTGCATGTGTAAATGGAGTTTTAAGTGCTTTTTTTTTTTTTTTTTTTTTTTTTGAGACAGGGTCTCACTTTGTAGTTCAGGCTGGCCCTGAGCTCACTATGTAGCTCGGGTAAGCCTTTAACCCAGCAATCCTCCTGCCTCTGCCTCCCGAGTGCTGGGATTTACAGGCTTGAGCCACCAACCCAGCTTAAGTTCATTTTTTGAGGGTAGGCAGACGTGATCTGTTATACTGGTCCCTTGAGCCACCAGGGACATAACTGAGTCTTCTCAAGTCTCGAAGTCTTTTCTGTAAAATGAGGAGAATAATATCTGAAGTGGAAAATAAATGTACAAAGGTAGGATTCTTCAAGCTGAGAGGTCCTGTACCACTAACCATCTCACAACAGCTAAATGATATCTGATATTGAACATCATTATAATGAGAACTTTACTCCAAACTTAGGCATGTTAGTTGCTAAAAGTAAAGTAATACCTGTGTTTATGAAGAGAATGAGAGGAAGAGGAAAGGATGAGATGTCCCAGTCTTATTTGGAAAGAGACAGAAACACCCCTCTCTTGTTGCCTTTGAGGAAGATTCCTTGTGTGGTGAGATGGGCCAACACACGATGCCAGAACAAAGGTCTCCCTATTTGCCTGTGAGCCTGTTTCTGGGAGGCAGGACCAGAAGTCAGCCATATGGAGAAGCTTTTGGGAGGAGAAGTGGAAAGAAAAGAATCGGAACGGCTTTTCTTACCCAAAACCAATCCCATGACCAATAGGAGGGAAAGTTAGATTTGTCCACAAAATGTTTGCATAAGTGGATGCTGGATATTGAATAAAACCAGGCAAACAGGGTGCCAGGTGGCAGGATCCAAAATTAGGTTTAAATTAACCTTATGTTTTTCAAGATCCTTTTAGAACAAGGAAGGGGGTTGTGAAAGAAGGCAGGATGAGATCATGGTGGAAGCTAACAGGCAGGGTTCAACTCCTAGCCCAGTCACTTACTGTTTGAAAAAACATCAGATGAGCTTTTTCATTTCTGTGATCAATTCATTTAGTTGATATGAGAATAAAAATAGCATTTTGACCTTTAGTATGAAGTTTAAATAATTTATAAAGGTTCCTTGAACAATATACAGCAAAAATGTCAGTGTGCAGTAAAGTGTTAGCTATCAAACCTACCTGCCTACCTACTCTGATGGCTGAATGGTTAATTTTGTGCTCATCAAGGATTTTTCCCCTGGTCCCTTTTAAATTTTTGTGATTGCACCTGGACTTAGGTAAATTTTCACTTAAAAAGTAACAATTGCCAGTTTCTGGCTTTGTGGAAGAAGATAAATATGGCATTATGAATTGCAAGTCCTGATGCTGTTTTGTCATTAAATTATAGTCATGGAAACGTTTACCTTCTGTGTTAAGAATTTATTATCCTTACTAATCTTTAAAATGCAAAACCTGTAGTTCACTGAGGATGAGCTCGGGAACATGTTTGCAGGCAGAACAGAATCTATAAATAGTATAACATTTCCAAGGTTAGAACACGAGTTAGTTTTAAGCAAAAGTGTTTGCTAGGATTCAGATGGATTTCTTGTTCTCTAAACTCCTAAGAACAGCTTGAATTTTGTGGATCTGGACCCCCTCCATTAACTTATTGCCTTCATTGCCTACTGCAAGTGTGGTGGGAAAGCACAACTGGTGCTTTCATGCTTCCTTCCTCCCTGCTCTTTTGCATTCGTCAGAATCCCCAGGATTTGATTTGTCCCTAAGCCCAGTTCAGAGCCACTGATCTCCGCATCTGTTCTTAGGTTTCTCAGGCTGTTACTCTAGAAGGTAGTATGAGGCTCACAGATGTTGCTCCCCAGGTGGTTCCCAGCAGCTGCATGGGACAGCTCAGGTGCCAGGCTGTGTCTGGAGGGAGCCACGTGCAGCTGACTGGCATGTGATCCTGGGTCCTCCTGGGTCACAGGCTTGTCAGAGCATGTGGGATTCCAAGTCAGCCAATGTTGAATAACATCTCGCAGTGGACTGGGCTTGGTGCTTGGTAATTTCAGTTGCCTTCTCATTTACTCTTCACGACATGCTGATTCCTACTATGTAGACTTTTGTCATTTCTGAGTAAGGCCATCTAAAAGCATCACGCCTCCTGTTCTCCATTCTGAACAGTTTGAAAAATAGATCAAGAGAGCAAGACTAAATATCAAAATATTATCTTGATCAATTAGAGATGCTGAGGTGGTGGATATGTGTACCCAGAGCCCAAGGAGCTTACAATTCTAGAAGTACACAGACACATACACCAGTCACTACAACAGCAGGGGCCTGCACACCAGTGGCCCAGCCATAGCAGCATCTTGGCCCTTCCTTATCGACTGCTAAACCTCAAGGTGAAGAAGTATAGAGATGAGTGAGTGAAGAAGTATAGAGATGAGTGAGGTACTTCTATTATTCTTCCAAATATACTGAATCAATGAATCTCATCTCAGACAAGAATGGAATAAGTCAAATGCTGGAAAGATGCCAGAGTTAAGTTTAAGAAAAATATACCCTCATGAAAACCAGTTTTGTGTAAAGTTGAAATGAGGAAACTAAAAGCCCAGGGAAATTCAATAAGTTGAAAGTGTAGTTCCTTAAGAGTGAAACTGAATTGATTGCATTTTTATACCTGATGCTAAATTGGAACTTTTCACTAAATTGAAAGATGAAATTAAAACATAGGAAAGAGCTTCCTTTCCTTTGCTCTTTTGCATTTAGAATCTCAAAAATTTGACTTTTTACTCCACCCACTTTATTGCTACTGATTTCTGCATTCTGCTGTTAGGTATGAAGATGATTAGTACTACAGCATCCAAAATAAGATTCCATGTAACTATCTAAGAACCAGAAATTTAAATTTTTCTCCTCTAGGTTTGCTCAACCCAAAATACACCAGGGGGAAAGAAACTAATCCCTATATTAAGCCTGTTTTATTATTAACACAAATGAAACCACCATTCTATAAAGATGACTAGCAGAATGACCCCAAGAGAGCACCGCAGGAAAGCCATGCAAAGCCAGTGAAGAAAAGATACTCGAGTATGTGGCGAGGGTTTTACCACTGCATATACTGTAAATGGCTGCTTTAACATCCCGTGCTTGGGTAAACAGTGGTCTCTTTTAAAGGGTGTTTCACTGTGTGGATTTTGGAGATTAAAAGAGGAATAAGAGAAAAGACAGCCTCCCCAAAGCAGCTCATGTACAATTGCAGTGGCACAGCCCTTGTAAGGAGCAGGTTTACTTAGATCTGTTTACCCCAGTTGAGGCCTGCTTGATTAAACACACAAATCCCAGCCCCAGCAGAGTTCCCACGCGCTGAGATGGCCATTTCCTCACCTTAGCTGGAGGTGAGGAGGGAGAACAGCCCTGGGTCTCACTTTTACTCTTATGTTGAGGAGAAATAGCTGCTATTTTCTTCCAGTGGGGGTCAATTCCTTCTCATCAAGTCCCCTTGGCTCCTGGCCATCTTTGCCCTCAAACTGACTCTGACTTGGTACGCAGACTTTCCATATCTTCCATCCCTAGGATTTGTATTGCTCCAGTGTAAATTCCTCCTGAGGCAGAGAGAATGTGACTGTAGTATCCATCGGCTCTGGCAGACTGTATCTACATCTCCTGCCTAACTTGTTAGCACTCAGCACTGATGGGCCAGATGAGGTCCCATCCATTGCCTAGAGGCCTTAAAAATAAATAAATAAAAGACTTCCTTTCAAATATAATTAACATGATGTTTAATATTTAAAATTCATAATTGCATTTTAAAATTTGGCACTGGAGGGCTAAGCTGCATCCTCTTCAAGGTGGCTAGCATGACCTTCCTGCAGGGGTGGGGATCTACTTCATACTACATCCATGACTAAAGGTTGTCTTCCTCCTGGATGGGGCCCAGGTCATTGTGGGATGAGATTTTATGGGTACAAGCCCCATTAATAGGTTTCCTTTATGAATGAGCTAGAGAGACTGAAAGAAATAGTTTCATAACCTCTGGTTCCTGTGAGGTCTTGTGAACCACATATGGTAGACACAACTACTAGTTGTGGACTTTGCTGCCTGTGGAGAAGTAGTAGGAAAAAACTAAACTTTAAACGTATAGTTAGAGCCAGAATCTGGAATATTATCTCCTTCAGGTAAATATGAAGAGACGTTTCAGAAGTCAAAAAATCCCAAAGTGTACTTCTTTTGTATATGATGATTTTAAACACCTAAAATAATCACTGCCTTAGTGACTATGCTAATGTGATAGTATAGATAAGTTATGGGTTGTGTTCCCTTGAAAAGTTATTAATTAGATAGATTTGCATTGTCTAGAAACCAGTCTTTCAGTATGGTCCATTTTAGTTGGAAAATGGAATGTACCATTAAACCTATATAAATTTGACATATAAATTTGAGTTCCTCAAGAAATTAAAAGGTTTTTAAACAAAATCTTGGTTAATCACTTGAACCTTTTGTTTAGAATTCTACAGACCAGTTTTTTTTCCTTTTTTTTTTTTTTTTCCTCTTTCTCCCAAGAGGGATCCATCCATAGACGAGCAGGAAGGCTTAAGTGGTTTTGCAAGTGATTGCTCAAGCACTTGACTGTCTGGAAAGACGATTGCTCCCCCATCTCTAGAATTGCCCACCCCTGGTGGCGAAGAGTTGCAATTTATGGCCAGGTTCATTGGCAGGTCATTCTGGGGGAGATTGTCCTAAGCAGTTTAATTTGGGTTGTGAAGCTTATGAACTCTTAGCTCAGCTCTGTGGTTAAGGCTGTAACCAGCCTTCCAGAACAAGCCATGCCTTTGGTTTCTGTGTGCTGGTATTATTCTCTGGACTGTTGAACCGGCACCTTTGGATATTTCTATGACTTTGAAAATTAGAATAATTAAGTTTCCTCTGGCACAGCAGGACTTTATATACATAATTAAGAGCAGCCAGTAGTATTCCCTGGAGACCAAATTTATGGAAGACATTACAGGAGGAAAGAAGCAAACGTTTTGAATGAGGGGAAGTGAGCGTTTATTATACGAGCCTGACAGTATTCAGAAGTACCTTATCATGCACACTTAGATATTTCTGTGACATTTAATAACATATTTTCTTTTTATTTTTCTTAGAAGCAGCCATCATAGGAAAAAGATAAGGTGAATAATTGGCAAGTAGATTAAGGGGCAGGGATAAGAACTGTAATATCCTTTAGGAAGGAGGAAAAAAGTGAGTTACAAACTACATTAACTTTCCATAGGGAATATCAGTCTTAAGACAACAATGATTATGGATGTTATGGTACTTGATATGAGTTAGTCACATAGTAAATGGCTAAGGAATGAGCAACATTTGGTATTCAGATATGTCTGGTGAGCAAAAAAAACTATGACTTTTTATACCATTATTTTCTCTAAAATTTCCTTTGGTTTTTATAGCTGGATAGATAGAAAGAGACAAAGTCAGGGAGAACATAGTTGATCAAGATGCATTTCTGTCCATCCATCTGTGGATTCTTTTAAGAAGTACAAATGTCTTTGGCCGGGCATGGTGGCTCATGCCTGTAATCCTAGCACTTGGGAGGCAGAGGCAGGAGGATTGCTGAGTTCGAGGCTTGCCTGAGCTACATAGTGAGCTTAGAGCCAGGCTGAACTACAAAGCAAGACCCTGTCTCAAAAAAAAAAAAAAAAAAAAAACCAAAAAAAAAAGAAGTACAAATGTCTGCTGTCATCCAATACAATTGACTAGAAAGTCCACACGCTGTCGAGCTCCTTGCTGTGAATGCCCAGTCATGAGGAGAGAGCTCTCATGATGGTATTTTGCCCCAGATTGTCACTCTGGACACAGTTTCATGTTTTGGAATTGATGCTAAAAAGTACAATAATGTCTGATAGTTCACAAATATGAAATATAAGTCTAGCAAAAACAAGGATTTCACAGACATTTTATACCTTCAAGGAAATGAACCAGTAATCCAATAGTAGAGATCAGCACATGTTAGAGATTAACGAAGTCCTTCAGTGTTATTAATATCTTTCCCATTGAGGGAGGGTCTTCAATAAAAGGAGTTGCAGTTGGCTTGGAATATAACAGAGAAGAAACATTCTGAAAAGTGTGGACAGACTGTTGTAGCACTGTAATAGAAACATATACCCAGAAGGTCATTTTATTATCTTAACATAATATTGGTTGGGGAATTAGGCATATTTCTGTTGGCTGATTTTTTTCTGTTCCTTATGTCATTGTGGCCACTGGATTTTACATAGCTGACAAAGGAGCAGGCCCAGAGGGCTCAAGACACATTTATTCACAAACTTGGTGCCATGATAGCAATGACTGAAAGAATGGATGTATTTGCAGCTATCCATTAGCAGCCCTACAGGTTGTTCTTAGGGTGGCAATCTCAGGGTAATCACATTTCTTATACAATAACTGATTGCCCCAGAGCAAAGATTAGAAAAGTCAAGGATTCTAAGAGTCTTAGACTCATTCCACATTCTACTTTTCAAGCAAAACTAATCCCACACTAGATTCAAAAGACAAGAATTAAGAGTCTGCTTCTCAAAGTGAAGAGTAGCAAAGAATCTGTGACCATCTTCAATGTCCCAGAGATGGCTGACTTCCATTCTAACTGTGGTACAGGAACTAGTACTAGGAAAAGACCTCCTACAGTGAACAGGAAAGGTGTATAAAATGCTGTCCTGACTTTGTATGCCATGATCCTCTGTTTGCCAACCAAAGCAAATGTGTATTCATTCTCTGAGGCAAATGACTAAAAAGGTGAGAGGGGCAGCTCAGTGCCTTGTAATCACACATCATGGCAACCCTGAGTTGACATCTCTGTTTTTGTTGGTCTCTGGACACTACCACACATATCTTTGCAAATTATCTTCTGTCTTCAAATAAACCACTATGGAAAGACTATAAACATGAATAAATTAACCTAAAGATACTCTCAGGGTGTAAATTCAGTGAGTGAATCACAGGAAACCAGATTACTGCAAAGGGGAAATTTTCTGTTTCCAAGAGAAAAGAGGCACACATGAGTCTGAGAATAATTGACTACTTTATCTTCTTTGAGAGTCAGATTCCTGAGAATCTGAGCTCTAGGAAGTTCTGGACTAAAGCAGTTTGTTTTATTTAAACTTAAGCTTTTACTATCCGTATTCATCACAACAAAAAACTATAAAATGGCTAATATTTGTTGAGGGACTTTATTGTTCAGAGTTATTTCATTGCCCATTGATTTTTTTTGTTTTTTAAAGTAGCACCATTTAGCTCTGTAGGTGAAAAGGAAAACCACAAATGAATGCCATAGAAGAAACAAAATGCCCAGCAGGATGTAGTGGGTTATGTCTGTGATCCCAGCTAGTCCAGGAGCTGTGACAAGAGGATAGTTTGAGGCCAGGAGCTCAAGACCAGAGTGGGCAGTGCAGCAAGACACTATCCAAAGACAGAAAGCTATCCAAAGACAGAAAGAAAAATGGATGGGGGAAAGGGAAGGAAAGAAAGGAGACAGAGAAGGAGGGAGGCAGGGAATAAGGAAAGAGCATGTCTAACCATATGCGACTTGAAGGACTCATGGTATATCCAAGAGTATATACTTCAGCCACAAAAGTCAGTTTTCCAGAGGAAAAGGTATATAAATAATTTGAATGATATATTCAATTTCTTAGATTGAAAAATCTTAAAATTTAACATGTGCTTAATATACAAGTCACTAATTGGATAGTTTAGAGTTTTCCAACTACGTCTTGAAAAGCAAGTGGATATTTTACAACTGTACCAGGCCTCAATTCAGACCATGTACATTTCAAGAATTTAATGGACATATACCCAACCACACCGGACAATGCACGTGCACAGCAAAATGCCATCTCCCTGACCTCCTTCCCAGAAGTACAGTGTGAGCAGTCTGATTAATCTTAGCAGCACCATCTGGAATTGGGCCAGCCTCTGGGATTCAATTGGCAAAAGACATTCAGGCATGGAATGTATATGCTTCTTTGAGGTTTCTGTCTCATACAGTGCCAGCATCAATTCTGTCTAATGGGAAGGAAAACAATTGGTGGGCTTCTTTATACCTTAATGAAACTCAGTGGGAAGGGATCCAGAAACTTCATTGAACCTTGGCAAGATAAATTTTAAATTTATTTATGTAGACCTTTGAATTGGTTTTCTGCATGGGGGAACCTTAATAAGCATTCAGGTATAGTTTAAAAATATTATAAGACATAATAGATGGAACCATTGGACTAGATTTTGAAAGCAAGAAAAATTAAAAATACATTGTCATTCTGGTGGAGAGGTATACATGGGCTGATTAGAAGATAGATGGTGAAAGTAATATTTAACACATATTTAGTGTTTTCTACATACCAACCCTATTTCATATATATCATCTCTTTTAGTCCTTCTCATTTTGAATGCTTCATTAAACACATAAGGAAAATAACACCACACAAAGCCCATAATTACCAGCTGTGTGTAGAGCCAGCGACCTTATTCTTACAGAGCAGAGAAATCCAGTATACTCTTCATCTAAGAACTTTTGAGACCTATGAGGTTAGGCACAGTTGGTGTGGTATGGCTATAGAGCAGCATGTAAAGATGTATCTTGTGAAGAGCATCTTTAAATATCCTTGACACTAGGATGATATTCAGATACTTTCTTTAACTCCATGAATGTGAAAATAGTAAGGCTTAAGTTTTTAAAATTGTGGGATACTTTTAACCTAATCCTGGAGAGTCAAGATCCTTCTCTGGGAGTAGCCTCATTTATCCACACCTTGCAATTTTAGTATGATGACTCTACTCCCAGAAATTGTGGCTCTGACAAGCTCCTGCTGCAGTCACTTCATTAATCTTACTCTACGAGGACACCTGTTCACTACTGTGTGGTGTCAGCTGATATCATAGAGTAATTATGTTGTTAATTCATGGGTTGATGTTTTCCAGGCTGAAGCATGGCTTCCTGTAGGTAGTGATCTGGGAAATCAAATCAAGGAGGTAAGAAATACACTGACAATTATCAGCTTCTACCACTGTTGTTAGATGACATGAGTTTGGATTAAAAAAAAAACAGTTTGTTGAGTATGGTCTACTTCATGGGGCTGCTACTCAGAAAAAAAACTCTTGTTAATTGAGTGAAGATATAAAACACGAACTCTTGCACAAAATCCGGCTGGACATCAATCTCAGCTCCACTTTCCACTTCAGATTCTTAAAGTTATTTAATGTCTCAGCATCTTATTTGCATGGTGATGGACAGTAAAATCAAGATAAGATACAAATTCTTAGCCCAAGAAACACTCAGTAACTGTTAGCTTCTATTATTAGTTAGCAAACATATATTGATGCCAACACTTTACTTAGCAGTATGTAAAAGTTTCTTGGAGAAAATGAGACTAGTTTGGTTTTGAATCTATATAAAGAGAATGAAATTAAGATCAAAGGATGTTACAGTTGAGAGAACCGACAACACGTGAGGTCCATTGTGGCTGAGGCCCTTGAGCCCTGACAATCTGTAGATTAATTTTTTTACCTTTTATTTACATATGATGTTATTTGTTATGACCTGGGCTAGAATTCTGGTCTTACTGTTCGTTAGCTGAGTGACTGAACGAGTTTCTAAACTACTTTTTTTTTTCGAACAGTGTAGATAATAATAATTAGTGCCTACTTCATGGGAGGTCACTTTGAGGACTAAGTAAATAAAGTATATCAAAGACCTACACAGAGCCCAGACCCTAATGAATGCTCAGAGGCAATTTTCTATTGTTTACGATGATAATAGTATTATTTTCGAAGAGTATAGCTTCATTAAGAGGCAGACCTTTTTCATGAGATAATAAGTACTCTATGATTCATTGCCACATGAGTGATACAGCACACAAGTACAGCAATTTCCAGCCCTTTCACCTGTAATAACATCGTTATCATTCCCTCTTCCAGAGTACTCTATTAATAAAGCAAAATAGCAGCACAGATTATTTTTTCTAGTCATAAAAGCAATGAGTGGACTCATAAACACATTATAAAATATAAACAAAACGAGGAGTAACCCAGACCCATAATTATTCCAGTCAGATGTAACTGTTGTTAACTCATTGGTGTGTTAACTTCTCATATATTTGTGTGTTTATACTAACTTATAAAATGGAATTATATATTTTATATTGTTTTGAAGCCACGGTTATATATTCTTGTAAATTATGAAGATTTTTGCTTGTTAATAAATGGTGTTTAACAACTTTTAGAGACTAAATGCTATTTCACTGCACTGAGACACTATAATTCAAATAGCCTCCTCTGCTGTACCTTTAGAAGGTGTTCATTTGTGTGGGTTTCTTAAAAATTTGTTTGTATTTTTGTTTTTGGTACTGGGGACTGAGCTCAGGACCTCTCACTTCCCAGGCTGTGCTGCTGAGCTACGTTCCCAGCCCAGGTATCCATGTGTGTATGTGTGCCACGGCACATAGCACTGTGGTGAGATGATCTTGAAACTACATGGCCATGCAGAATGTCGCAGTGTACTATTGTATCTAACTTCCAGGGTAAAGAGAATGGTCATGGGCTCGACTAGAAGACAAGGAAAACATAGGACTTCTTTTCTGGGGAGGGGACACAGGAGAAGGCAATCCCAAGCAGCAGAACATTGGTAGGAGGCACATTATAAAATGTGAGAGAACATAGCTCACAAAAGCCCGAAAGAAATGTGAAGGGCAAAGACAAGAAAGACTATACAGGGTGCTCTTGTAGGAAAGCCCTTGTTGGGAGCACCAGTTCCCCGAGCTTCCTCTTACCTTTGTGCCCATCCACTTCAGTCCTAAGAAAACACAGAAGAATCAATACACCATGAGCTGGGGTAGCTCAAAAATCTCCTTAAAGCAGATGTCACTTGCCTTGGCAGGAAGAGAAGGAAATGCAAGTGTGCTTCAAATGCCGGTTGCCTGTGTGCTTTGCATTTGTGAACTCTGAGAAGCGAGGAGTACAGGTGCAGCTTTGTGATCACTCCGGGGAGCCCTGTCACTGCCCATGAGCTGATTTGCAGAGGACCTGGGTCTTCCTTGGGTGCCTAGGAAGGGAGAAAGAAAAACTAATCAGTAAGCTTCAATGAATATCCATACTTTTAAAAAAAAGAATATCTCAGAACCTTTATCATATCAAATGTGCGTAGTTTCCCAAGACTCTATTTAATATAGTAAGACATAAAAATAAACTAAAATATATTGAACCACTGGGTCAGAATTATCCAGAAGCCTAGAAACCTACCTACCTCTCTCTGGCTAGTGATTGAAAAGAAAGCCTTACTTTTCTCTGGAAAGTTTCTTACTTAGGTCCCCCCGCCAAAACAAACAAACAAACAAACAAACAAAAACCCTCCAGTTTTCACTGACATACCAAATATTGTCAAATGGTTTCTATTTTCTTTTTCATGGTATGGGAAACAGAGCTATGATGAGAATAGGGTCTTCCAGCTTGATTGTTTTAAATATTTTAGCTAATGGAATACTACTGTATTTTTGCCCTGGGGACTTGAAGCAGTGTGCAGACCCATCCAGGACTAACTGATAAATAATAAATGCCCTAATGCCCATTAGTCTATATTTGGAAACAATGTTTCCTTTGCTATTTCCAGGTTCTGACATTTACTTGTGCATTTTGCTGTTGTGTATTTAGATTTTATATGGCTGTACTTTCTGTGGAAATATTTTCTTTAAATTTCCAGAACTTGTAACATATATTTTTTGCTGCTGCTTACTCAGTAGGAAAGAATGTTCATTTTAGAATGAGGTCAGACTTGTTTTCTGTAATTTACAATGAAATTCTGATAAATCTGGTGCTTTTTGCTGTACCCCTTTATTTGTGATATTTCCCTTTCCTAGCCACCAGTAGAGTGACCTTTCTCTATTTATATTTCCTACCTACTCAATTTCCAAGATGGTGTGGGGAATTGTGTCAATAGTTTTCATGATAAATGGGTTTTTATTAGTTTCTACAAAGGAAAATTTCACATATGATGTGGGCTTTTCTATCACGTAATATATTGTAGGTACAAATGACTGAAACCAGCCCAGTCTTCCCTGACCTTGGGTCTGACCAGGCTGTGAGGCACGACTCACCCAGCTCGATGGGCGCCAGCGTCCTTCTCTGCTGGTCTGCCAGTGTTCAGTGGACTCCTCACTCAGCACTATTCCTCAGCCAGCACTGACATGCGTCCCAGGTACTTGATAACTTTTGCAAATTCAAATCTGGATGAAAATGTGCAATTTTTTATTTTTAAGAAGCTGATTGTACTTCCCCATATAAAAAGAAAGCATTTGTAGATAACGGAAATGCAGGCAGTGATCTGTCACAGTCCTTTGACCCTCGCTGCATCCCTGCCTGCAGAAGCATGGGTCCATTCGTGCTTTGGCAGGGGAAGAAATCCGTGAAAGCACGGTCCGCGAAGGGCAGACGCCTCCTCTTCCTGGCACTGGGGAGATCCAGGTGGCCGTCAGAGCTGCAGAAGGAAGAGAGCATGGGGGTGGCAAGAGGGGAGGCTGTCGCTGCCGGGCTCTGTTCTTTGCCAATTTTGTAGCTCGAGTAAATCTCAACACGTTCCTTCTGTACTGTGCAATGATGCTATTTGTGTGCCTATCTTCTAGGCTCCTGTCAGGCCCCCTTAAATAAGTTCCCTTTCTTTTTCAAACTCCAGAATCTCTGCCTATGCCTTGAGTGGGAGCACTCAGAAACATTTAATGACAGAATGACTATAAAGTTCTGCCCATGATAGTTTTGATCATCCCTTTGTGATTTGGGGGGAACAAGTGGAGACTTACTATTTCTTGCCTATTTGACAGAAAAGCAAATGGCTCACATGTTGAATTAAGGAGATCACCAATAGTAGGTGATGTCACCATACATTCTGCATGGCCACACATCAAACCCTCATTCCTCTGTGGCCAAGCATGAGAATGTAGCTGTTAGCGGGTGTGATGTGTTTCTGCCATTGCTTCAAGCACGAATTGATCTTCAAATCTGCTTGCCATGTCTAGATGCCTGGAGCTCTTTCAAAGTGTAATATTCAGCAAGAGGAGATATAGTTGGTATAAGACAACAAAAAAATATGTTTTCCTCTGTTTTGTCTTTGGCCCAAGGTTTATTGCTGCCAGGGACCTATTTATTAGCCAGCTTTAAAAAGCAGCTGTTCTCTGTCTTCTCTTTTCCTCCAGCCTGCTTTGGATATTTGGGCACAGCTTAATGTTAGGCAATGTTCTGTAAAGTGAGTCCTGGGAAATGGATTTCATATCACTTTCAGAGGTTAGAGAAATGGAAGCATAAATATTGAATCCACGTATTAAAGGGAGGGTAGATAATTAAGCTCTTGTCTGGTCTCTGGCAGCTTGTTGATGTGTTTTTATTTTCTAGCGAATGAGTGATGTTCTTCAAAGGGAGGTGTCATCTGGGAAATCAGGTCTCTGCTGAAGCGTAGCTGCGATCTCTGCATTGCCACGTCCCGCACAGGTCCAGCTCCAGCCCACAGGCCAGCGGCAGGACGGGACTAATTACGCAGCTGTCAGAATCACACAAATGAGTGGACTGGGAGGGTCGCCTCCTTATCTGTGGCAGCATTTGTTGGTGCAGATTTCACTTTCTAACAGTGGTATTTTAGCAGACAAGAGCGCATTCATGTGAAATTGAAAAGTTTCTGAAGACAGCATTAGAATTCATGTTTATACGTGTTGATACAGAGGTTGCTACTAGCACGAAGTTACCATTGCTTGTAAGAAAAATGTAATTTTTCTTAGCATCGGGGTGAGGGAAGGACCTTTACACCTGCAGAAACATACTCACTTTCATGCACAGCACATGCACCAAGGGCAGCTACTCCCACTACATGTGTCACGGGACACTGTGTCGCTAAAGTATAATTATGTTGTAGACATGTAATGGGAGGCTTTTTGAGGAGAATTTTTTCTCTCTGAGTAAGGAAGGGGACTCCCTTCCTGAGGATAAATCATCACTGCCCTGCAAGTACATTATAACGTTATCCAGGAACCAAATAGGAGGTTCTTCTTGTTCCGAGGTTTGTGTACCGGGAAAATGTTCCATGCTGTTCCTTTACTGCAGCCTGTGGCTATTGGAGCTTGGAGCCTGCCAGAAGCATTGGTAATAATGATTCTATCCTCATGTCAAATTTTGATATTTTATTTATCATAGAATACATTAATTTAAATGCTTTAAATGTTGAATTAAGAAATTATTTAACTAGAATATTATGGAGAGAGAGTCACCCACCCAAATATTTTACCCTGGGTAAATGCTGCAAATGCTTCCCTTGTCCTGCCTGATTCTAACCTTATTCACGGCTTCTTGACATTTCTCTGTGTGAAGAGAGTAGAGACAGGACCTTTTTCTATGCATTACTACTTCTCAGACCATCTTCTTTCTGCCCTTCTCTGTCTGGTGAGATGATAGCAAGTGAGTCCCACACAGTCCTCCCATTCATCTGGTTAACGATCTGGAAGTAATAATAGACAAAATCACATTAAACACATTTAAAAGTAGAATAAACACATTTATAATATTTAGGTCAAACATATTTATAAACTTTTCTTTTTTTTTTTTTTTTGAGACAGGGTCTCACTTTGTAGTTCAGGCTGGCTCTGAGCTCACTATGTAGTCCAGGCAAGCCTCGAACTCAGCAATCCTCCTGTCTCTGCCTCCCAAGTGCTGGGATTACAGGAGTGAGCCACCACGCCCGGCTATAAACTTTTTTTTTAACCAAATCCAAAGTGCTGTAGAAAATGAACATACGGATGTCAAAAGTAATGAGGGAGGGTGTCTTATGGGGAACCTGCTTTGAGAAGTTAGAGCAGTCACAGAGATTAGCTGATTTTTAGATCGACACCTGTTAAGAAAAGCCAGTCACATAAACGAAATGGGGGAAGAGGATCCACGGGATTCTCCTGTATGCGTGAGAAGAGTCAAACAGAAGAGAAAAATTGGCTGAGGGCATAGGTAAGGGGGTGGGAAGGAGCACAGGATGGCTAGAATCAGTTCACAGGCAGAGGCTGGCTTACTTAGGGAGCTGGAAGGTTAAGGTCTGAGTGTATACAGGGGAGAAGTAGACTTTGAGATATGTTTGAGAAACTCTCATCTTCTTGCTATGCCCTCAGCTGCTTCTGCTACTTATCTGAAAAAGAGATTTGGGGATCAGAAAAGATCTTGCTATATCCACTGACAGAATTCATACTCTGAACGCACAAGCATTTTAGATTTTCTTAGTAAATTATCTTTCTCTTTGACTTAGGAAGAAAATCTAAGGTCATTTCAGCTGTAAGGATATTTTACATGGAGAATTAGAAGGGCAGATATCCTAATTTTAAGAGATAATATGCCACAATGCTTAAGATTACTGGTTCCAGAACAAGACAGTTTGTGTACAAATTCTGGTTGTTCCAGCTGAGAGAATTCATAATCATGGGAAACACTGAAAATCATCAGGATTCTTGTTCTTTTTCTGTATAATGGGGGTGGATACTACTGAAATGTATTCTTGGAATCACTATGAAAAAATAAAAGATGGCATGGAAAATACTATTTTAGTGACTGGCAATTAAAAAGCATTTGATAGATGGTCGCTATTTTCAGTAGCATTGGAATTGACCTGGGGAGTATATTAAAAAGTTAAACTTCTAGGGCTGGAGGGTTAGCTCAGTGGTTCTGGCGCCTGCCTCGCAAGCGCAAGGTCCTGAGTTCGATTCCCGGTAATCACATACAATGCTGGGTGTGGAGACTCACGCCTACCAACAATCAATACCACATACCACAGTGCCAGGCATGGTGGCTCACGCCTGTAATCCCAGCACTCAGGAGGCAGAGACAAGAGGCTTGCCTAGGCTACATAGTGAGCTCAGAGCCAGCCTGAACTACAAAGTGAGACTCTGTCTTTAAAAAAAAAAAAAAAAAAAAAAAAAAAAGTTAAATTTCTGAGTTTCACCGAGGTCCATTCAATCAGTTTTGCTAGGCAATGTTCAGAATCTGGGTTTCTAAGAACAGTTCAGGTTATTCTTACACAGGTAAGGTGACAACCATTCTGTCTCAGAATTTGTCAGCTACAGGATTGCAAAAGATAAAAGCCAAGACTTCCAATTAAAAACAAAATGAATGTAAATTGCATTTTTCAGTGACTTTGAAGGTTACTGAATTTCCCTAACTCTCTGTTTCCTAACTTTTGATGTAGAAGTAGGATTCTTCCAGCATGTTGGTGAAACCACATGCCTTTAGATGAGGGAACGAGTGTACAGTACTGAGCACACAGCACACGAGAGTGTGGTCAGTAAAATGTGTCTGCTGGTCTCATCCACTGGTCCAGCCCCTCCATCAGGTGTTAGGAGTATAAAGACAATAACCCCTTCAAGTTTGAAGTCATTAAGTACAAAAGAGTACTAGTACTTTAGTAACACCTGGCACTGTACTGGTAGATGCCTTTAAAGATGAACTAGTCCCCTAAGTAAAGGAATTGTCTTTCAACATTCCTTAAAAATAGTGGTGATTTAAATAACAATCGACGTTGTCACTAGTTAAAGCAACACAAAACATTCCTCCTATGCATTCTAGCTATTGGTTCTTGTGTATAGGTCCCTCTGGGTCCCTGTGAGTAAGTTTGATCCTTGGATGATGTTTCCATCTTGAGCTGTCCAGAGGCATCAGCCCAGACTATATTTCACCAGGTCAACTGCTACTCCAGTTGATTCTCACCTAGGATGATTTGGGGTTTCCCTGTGCCCACATCCTGCTCCCATTAGCAGGGTTGCCTGTAGTTATGGAAGAAGCTTAGGGAATAGCTGTCCTGACATGGCTATGTCAGGCAAAGTGTACATAGAGTGCTTTAAAAGCCCTGTGTAGAAACTAGTTCCTGTATAAAATAATACCATTGTATCTGATAAATCCTACATTGACCCAGTAACGCTAAAGTAGATGGCTTTGATATTTGTCAAAGAGAACTGAGAAGATAAATAGGAGAAGTAAGTACCTCTGAAAAACTCTTAGAATACACTAAGCATTAAATTGAACCTCCAATTTCTCTTTAAAGGGGTTTTGTTGTTGCTTTTTTGTTTCATTTTGGTTTGAGCTTTTTTCAGTGTCAGATAGTCCTAGCACATAAAGCTTGTCTGGCTTTACTATGACTATAACAAATAAAAATGCTCTGGGACCTGTTTGAGAGGACAATGCCATCTAAATCCCCGGAGCTAATGAGAAGGCCAAAGCACACATTTGATAAGCTTTGTCATCTTTTTGTCTGAAGATCATAGACCTTGCATTTTAATTTACTACACATAATGCTTTCTTAATGAGTTCCAGTGGATGCCCATTGAAACATGCTGGAGCAGCTGCCAGCGTGATCATAGGAGGGAAGAAAGAGCATTTATTTGATTTACGTAATATACAGTTAGGGTAACTAATATTTGCAGCTAGGGTACAATAACATTGGAGGGACAGTCTTCAGTATTACTGTGCATAGGAGAAAGGTGCTAAATCAATTTATTTTTTCCTATACGTGTGAAAACTACTAATTGGAAGCTAATGGAATAGCATTTTAAATGTTGAGTGACTTGCTAGACTATGCTTTGCTTTGTGCCAGAAAGTTCATATTAAGCCAATGCAATTATCAAAATTCTTTTATAAGTGAAAATTAAATTGAAGCTTTCTACTACTAATTCTGGCTGTGATAAACCACTGCTTTCAATAATAAATCTTCGATTGAAAAATATTTGTAGATATTTCCTATGAGTAAACAAGAGCAAAGTCACAGGTCACAAAACATAGTTATAGGGTTTCAGTGTTCATGTTGAAAATCATTCATGTACATCATCTTATTTGATTCTATGAATGATTCTGATCTCTGGGCATGGTGGAGCACACTATGATCCCAGCACTGGGGAGGCTGAGGCAGTGAGGCAGGAGGATTCCCATGAGTTTGAAGACATCTTAGGCTCCATGGTGAGTTAGGGCCATCCTGAAATACAGAGAGACCATTTCTCAACAAACAAACAAACACACAAAAGAAAAGGTATCCATAATACTGTTCAGTAAGTATTATTGTCCTGGTTTGTGAAAGGGAAACCAAATCTTTGATAGTTGAATTTATTCAAGGTAGGAAGGAACTAAGCTGACTCTACATTTCATTTTTAGGGATAACTGTGCCACTGCCTTCAATCTATAAATAAATAAAATAAGTAAGTAAGTTATAAAAGTGTCTGTTAAACTGTAAATATCTGTATGGATACACCAGATAACTATTCGGATTATCAGTTATAAAGGACTAAACTGGACTTTCAAAAGGAACGTGGAAAATAAGAAATCAAAGACTTAAAAATTAAAAGTATATATAAATGAGAAGAAAAATGATTTCCAGAGGCTGAATTACTAGAGTTCTATCTCCCGTTTCCAGAAGCACGATTTAAATCTATCCCCTCTGCCTTCAGTGCCCTCTAGTGTTTCTGCCCGCTTGACCGAGCCACATGGCCACAAAATCTTTTTTTCTTGTCCTTTGACATTTTAGTGTCTCTTCTCATTTGTTAACATACACACATACACAAATTTCTTTATTATTTTGCTTCTTCCATAAACCCTTTCCTTCCTTGGATTAATCAGTCTTGATCTCTACTCTGTGCACAGAGAAAAGCCTGTGGTTATCTTATTCGCCAGGCATTCTATGTCCTTCCACAGGGGCCTAGACACAACTTTGGTAGTTAATCATTCGTGCATATCCAGGGCTCATTAATTGTGTGTTTTCCGCTTGTTGTTGGTCTGTTGTTCATCGTCAATCCCTTAAGCTTTGCCTGTGCTCACTGCTCTGTGCAGTCCCCAGAATGAACTCCTCCATATGCCTGTTGCTGTGTTCTCATCTGGAGGCAACCGTAGCTATTTTAAACATTTGCCTGAGGCATCATTAGTTTTTCCACCCTAGGGCTGCAATATTAACTTTCTCCTACCCTGTTAAGAGGAAGGAAAAGGTAAATGTTAACACAAGCCCATAGTTCTGTATCAAAGTCCTAGGAACCAGGTGTGTTTCTGAATTTAGAATTTTAGGAAGGCAATAAGGAATGAACATGTGACATGAGTAATCACATGGAACATATGCGTGATATTCTCAGCAGAGTTTAGAGCAGGGTCTTGTAATCAAATACTTCAGTATTACAGGGCAAAACATATGGAGAGTCACACTAGTGGGCTGAGTGTAATAGTCTCACATCAGGCCAGGTCGGGTTTAATCATTAATGGTTTCTGGTTAGAGCAGGTTTTGCCCTCAAATGAGTTCTCAGAGGTTTTGGGATTTTGAAATTATGGATAGAGTAGGGAATTTAGTCCTATAACAAAACATCACTATAAAAAAGTAACTTCTCTCATGTGTCTTGTAGGAATTTTAGGTTCTATCTAGACAAAAGTACATGTAGTATAAATCAAATGAATCAAACTAGAACATGATTGACCCTAATCTAGTGCTCCATAAACAACAAAAGCCCTGAAGATTTCTCTTGTCCATTTTAATAGCACCTTTAACAGACTGACTTCAGTATATTCTGAAGATAAATATACTGTAACTTCCCCCCATATCCCTGTGAGAAACTAAGGTAGGGTCAACATAAAAGTAAGCAATGTTTGCAAGACATGGAAAACTCTAAGGGCTCTATACCAGTCCCTAGATATTTTTTTCCCACTGATCATTTTTCTCCTGATGTACGATCAGAACCATATTAGCAAGATGTCTTGTCCTCGTAAAATCATTTTTCACAGATATTCTGAATGCCAGACATGATAGCTCATGCCTGTAATCATAGCTCTCAGTAGGCAGATGCAGGAGGATTGCTGAGTTCAAGGCTTGCCTGGGCTACATAGTGAGCTCAGGGCCAGCCTGAACTACAAAGCAAGACCCTGTCTCAAAAAAAAAAAAAAAGACATTCTGAATTTTAGAGTCAATTAATAACTTCCAGCATGGTTTCATTGTCTATTAGAGTCATAACTTAATGAACCATCATAGGCCCAACTATGTTCACTATATGTTAGTGATGATTAAAAGAGAAAGGGCAGGTACATGGGACTTTGTTTTATTTTAAAACCAAAAATTGTCCAGGAATTCATAAATTATCCTGTTTAATGTTTATGAAGATAATTAGAAAAAGATTGCTTCAAAGTAATAACTGTTATAAAAATCAGTCCTTTTTAAAACCCAAATTTACACAGCAGATAATTGCATTCAAGAATTTTGGGAGCTGATTTGCCATCTGCATCTTCTTGGCAAAACAAAGGAGAAATGGGTAGATCCTGTTTTGGAGCTACATTAAAATATTAATGTATATTTTATATAAGCAAGAAATAGAGGGAACTAATACTTGTCTTTCTCATGGGCAACTCCCCTGCTCTATAATTTATTTTGTAAAATGTTCTGTTTTGTGATTATTTAGGATGAAGAATATACTCTGGAAAAAGTAAACCTTGAAACAAAATGATGTTCAAGTAAGCTTTAATAAAAGTGTTTGGAATTTCATTTTGTTCCATATTGTACCAGTTAAATTTCTAGAACATGTTATCTAATGAGGTTCCAATTCAACATGTGAAAGGAACCACTATATTCCTACGATGACTATATTATACTCATTTAGTGATCATGGCATGCCACTTAGCGCTGCGTTTACTTTTGTCATCTCTAAAGGTTCAATAACTGTACAAGGCTTCTACTGTGTTGTTATCCTATTTTTGTAATGAGGAATTGGAAGCCACAGAGGCTATGTGTCCAAGACTGACGCCAGGTCTGTCTGACCCTGATAGAATTTCTCTCTTTTATTCCACACTTTGCCTTGATTCTTTCAAAATTTTGTTCTATCAAAATTAATGTTTCATAACCTAAAGATCTAGCACTTCAGACCATCAGACCTGGTGTCAGGGTATCTTTGAGTCGATTTTCTCATTCTGAGTTGATCCTGTTTATTATGTGTTATGTTAAATATATGTCTTATTTTAAAACCGTCAAAATTCAGTTCTAGTTATATTTTCTCTTAGTTCTGGCTTAAATCTTCCTAAACTGTCCTGAAATGTAAATACGAGCAGAGAAACCATATGCCCACTCCATGACTGGGGTACAAATTGCCTTTTTCCATCTCTTGTCTATTTGTCTTAATTGTCTCATCTGTCTTACTTAGATTGTAAGCCCTTGGGGGAACACCAAGCTCCGCTGTACATGGAACCCACTGAACTTCTCAGGTTATTATTTTCCATTAGGTGAGACAGCAGTGATCCAAGGGTGATCATTTTCTGTAAGTTTGGCTGAAATCTCTGGTGTTAGACACAGAAGTCCTGCACACATGTGCACATTGGTCTTATTTGTAACTTTCAGCACCACTTGCAATCTGGAGCTTTTCAACTTTCTGTCTGTTAGATTAATTTTTCTCCTGATATTACACTTCTGAAAGAGTCTTCTCCATTTATAGAAATTTCAGAAGAATGTGAATAAAAAATACTCTTATAATCTCATAAACTAGCAATAATTGCATATAGTGTCATTTTTCCTTTTTTTTTTTTCTTTTTTGAGACAGGGTCTCACTTTGTAGTTCAGGCTGGCCCTGACCTCACTATGTAGCCAAGGCAAGCCTGGAACTCAGCAATCCTCCTGTCTCTGCCTCCTGAGTGCTGGGATTATAGGCGTGAGCTACTATGCCTGGCACTGTGGTATGTGGTATTGATTGCTAGTGGGCATGAGTCACCATGCCCGGCATTGTGTGTGGTTACCAGAAATCGAACTCAGGACCTTGCGCTTGTGAGGCAGGTGCCGGAAGCACTGAGCTAAATCTCCGGCCCTTTCCTTGATAATTTTAAATTCTTTTTCCATTTAATGTACTGTTAATATCTGTATACACATGAAATATTCTTTATAACATTAATCTTAATTTTTCATAGCAGTATATTCTCTGAATGTAAGATTACCCTTTTCACTGGAAAATTTCAATTTCTACTCATAATTATTATGTAATATTCTATTAGAAACAATGCTTTGATGAGTATCCTTGAAACCTCAATCTTTTAATGTACTGTAATTGTTTTCTTATTTTTAATGCATTGAAGATAAAATGGTATGAACATCTTTAAGGCTTTTAATACTTAACACCAATTTGTTTCCTATATCTGCTCTCAACAAAGTATCAATATTGATGTATAAAGAGAAATTCTATAAATTCTACAGAAAATAAATCATTTAATAGTACAATAGACAAATGTCTTGATGAAGTTTTACTTGATCAGAAAAGTAAACTGAACTGATCACTAATCATGAAAATATTTATCCAGTGAGGCACCCATTTACTAGCAATCAAAGGTTCAAATTAAAATCAAAAGAAACATTTTATGCTCAAAAGATTAGAAAAACTTAAATTTGGTTATAATCAAATTTTAGTTTAGTTTTTGTTTTTGTTTTTTTGCGGTACTGGGGATTGAACTCGGGTCCTTGTGGTTCCAAGGTAGGTGTGGTACCACTTGAGCTAAATCCCCAGCCCCTGTTTTTGTTTTTTTGAGACAGGTTCTCGCTTTGTAGTTCAGGCTGGCCCTAAGCTCACTATGTAGCCCGCACAAGCCTCAAACTCAGCAATCCTCCTGTCTCTGCCTCCCAAGTGTTGGGATTACAGGCATGAGCCACCATGCCTGGCAACCAAATTTTGAGGCTAAGAAATGTAAATGTTAATGGGGAAAATTTATTTCAAGAAATTTGGAGGATGATTTAACAATATCTACATTTTCAGTATTTAAAAATGTACATATGCTGCTCAATATCCAAGAAGAATTTCCTACCAGCATATGGAAGCTTACTACAACATTGCTTCTTGCAACAAAATCTGGGGAAAGCCTAAAAGTTTATTTTGAAAATGCAGGATGGCTCCTCATGTACTTGAGCTCTGTGTATTTGTGAAACAATAAGCCAGAGCTATGTTTATCATTACAAATACACTTGATCTTAGCCAAAAGACTGAGAAGCTATTATTATTACAAATAGATACCGAAAGTACATTGTGAAGGAAAAAAGATTTCAGGAGAGTTTAGTTTTTGTATATAATACACACACACACACACACACACACACGTGTGTGTATGTGTGTGTGTTTGTATAATATTTAAGATATATAAAACATTATATATATCCCTTTGGGAGATAGTCACATGGAATAAATAGGTTTTAAAAACATGAAAATGGAAAGTCATGATAGCGCTGATATATAAAAGGAAATAATGAGGAGTGCTATGGTTATATCTGTAGAGTTCCAACTCCTGAGCTAAATGAGAATCACATAAGTGTATATTTTTCCTCTGTACTTTTGAATGTTCTACGATAATAATATGATGAAAGGTTATTTTAAAATTTGAATCTTTATTGGTACATTATATATACACATCATGATCTCAATCAATATAATTTGTAGCAATAGAAGATATGATTTAATTATTATTTTTCCCATTTCCCTGCCCACTATAAAATGACAGATTTTTATAAGTACTGTGTGTGATCATCCATTTACCTCTTAATCAACTTTTACTCCCCTCATTTTTATGGTTGTTTAATAACCTGTTGTTTATTGCTTAATGTTATTTATTTTTCTTGCCAAGAATGATAGGTTGGACCTGGTTGATCTGCTTTTTCTAGTTTAGTCTTCTTGTGATAACCAACCAGAATTTTGATGATACTGATAAAATCAGTGGTATATTCTAAGGCAGTACAATAGTTTTTTTTTTTTTTTTTTTTTTTAGACAGGGTCTCGCTTTGTAGTTCAGGCTGGCTCTGAGCTCACTGTATAGCCCAGGCAAGCCTCGAACTCAGCAGTCCTCCTGTTTCTGCCTCCCGAGTGCTGGGATTACAGGTGTGAGCCACCACGCCCGGCACTGTGGTATGTGGTATTGATTGCTGGTGGGCGTGAGTCTCCACGCTTGGGAGGCAGGCACTAGAACCACTGAGCTAAATCTCCAACCCACAATAGATTTTTTTTTTTAAACAGAGAACAAACAACCTAGTCTTTGTAAATGCACAAGTTGCTTTCATCGGAGGAAATAATTGTAGTTAACATGTATTTTGGATTGTGTCTTGCCAGCCCATTCAGTTCTGTAAACCCCTACATAAGAACTGATGCACAAGGGCTATAAGTATAGCTTTATGGGCATCTCATTCCTTTTTCTCTTGCTGGGACAAAAGACCTGATACTCACAACTTAAAGGAGGCAAGGTTGGTTTGGGCTCTCAATTGTAGTCCCTGGTCAGCGGGGTCCAAGGTACAAATAGCACAGTGAAAGGTCCACAGAGGAAAGTGGCCCCATCCAGCACACCAAGAACAGGGAGAGGGGAGCAGAGAAGACACCCTTGCAGGTCCTGCCCTGGAGACCCCCTCCTCACAGCACACTCAGCTACTGAACTCCTCAGTGGGTCAGCTCAATGATCCTATCACTGCCAAACTGATGACAGTTGGTAGAATATTTGAGATCTAAAGGATGGCAGTAGTATCTCTTACTTATTGGGTATAAAGTATTGAGTTCAGTCCTCAATACTAAAAAAAAAAAATAGAATAACAACCACAGTAACAACAAACCCACAAAATCTAGCTAGTTAGTTCCTGAATCCACTTACCCGTTTCAATCCTGCATAACTGCTGTGGCCTCCACAGTGCCAGCCAACTCGTTGGGTTCCCTTTTGCCCAGCTCATGACCACCCTCTGACCCCTTTCAGAGATGCTGGATAATGTTACAGGCCTTTTACGATCTCATTCATGGACAACCCTGTCCAGCTCCCACTCTACAGACCAAACTGGTTCTAGGAGGACATTGCCTCTTTATTCGTCTGTGGCTTCCAGGGTTTTTTTTCTTTTTCTTCTGCTTGGAATCTTCTTCTACCCTTTATCTTTTCACAAACCCACTTATCCTTTAAGACTTGCCTTAAGTGTGCATTGCAATAGAAAAGTCTTCCATGAGCCTCAGCGGCTCCACACAGTGCTACATGCCAGGGCTGTGTCGCTGTCAGCACACTATGGCACTGCCCATGGTGTGTGTAGCTCTCTCTCTAATTAGACTGTAAAGCTTCTTAGAGTCAAAAAGTACGTTCTTCATGTTTGTATACTTAATTAGCATAGTACTTATAAAGAGCAGGCACTCAGTAAATGTTTGTTAATTTAATTGGAATTAGCAATGTTCTCAGCTGAGTGTATACTGTAAGGGATCCAGAGTGAAAGAGAAGTGGGGAGATTAATATCAAATTAATCACTAACTATATTTTACCCTATCTGTCTTCAGCATTTTGTTTTCTTCTTTGAAACATTTTCAGTTGACTCAGTTATTCTGAAGTTTTATGCAGTCATTTATAATATATGAAAGGTCACCTAATTTAACTGACTTTGAAATTCAGTAAGCATATCTCAATTCTTTGATTGTAGACAGAAATTGATTGGATGTTAGGACTTACTCCTCTGGGAAAATGTGATAAATTTTTCCAAATTCTTATGAGATATATTTGTTTTCTTTGATTTTTGCATTTCAGTTAACTATCAACTCAAACTTCAGGAGTCTAGTAGTCATGAGGTTTTTGCCTTGTAGACAATAAGGGCTCTTTGGTCAATAAGTCCACTCATACAAAAACATTATGTGGTAAGGAAGCACTGGACTGATGGGGTTTATGGGGTTAAGTAGTGCTGAAAGTAAAGGTGATTGATACCAGCTTAGTCCTAGGACAGCGACAAAAGAAAATTAGGAGTCAGACAGTGAGGAAAATACTAGAGGTGGCTAAAAATATGCTCAGCTATCTTTCTCAACTCTTGTCGATCATTGATTCTACTCATCTTTTGCTCGGTGTACAAACAAAAAAGTACTGACAGGAATGCCACTGCTGTGAGGTGCACCTGGGAAAAGATTGCATATCAACCACCTTTCCATACCCCACTTGACGTGAGTAGCTGTCTTCAGTTTTCTTCTCATCTGCCATATCTAAAGGCTGTGTTTGTGGAAGTGAGCACTCTGTTTCTTTCCAGTCTCCTTAGTTCTTTTGCATGCTTGGAGGTCTTCAGAGATGCCAACCACCAAGACAAGGCCTTGAAATTCTCTTCCTATGGGCGGAACAGTTCAGTTCCTAGCTCTGCATATTACTTTGTTGTTGTTACTAGTTCTTCAGGCTTTACTTATTGAACCGAAGGAGGAAGAAAGGAAGGAACAAAAGCAAACAGAAGCACAATCAGACAAATTCATCAGAAAATAAGTAGATGAACAATGAATAAGAATATATTCATTTCTAAGATTTTAAATGGTTTTTACTTCACTTATTTACAAACATAAATTCGAAGCATAATATTTTAAATCTGAAGTTACAGTCCAGAATCATTATAGACAAATATAAATGAAATTTATTTTTAGGGAGTCACTTCCATACAAGTCCTCATAAAAAAAGCTTTATGGAGAAAGCAGATCATAAAATCAAGTGAAAAGGAAAGCATTAAAGACCAAAGGTTAACGTGAAGCAAAGGAGGAAGGTTAAGTGATTTATCAGACGACTCAAGTGAGAGACCAGCTCTCTTTCAAGGTTCATATGTCTAATCCAATCATTAGGTTGACCAGCAGTAAGTTTGTGTGTGTGTGTGTGTGTGTGTGTGTGTGTGTGGGTGTGTGTGGGTGTGTGGGTGTATGTCTATACACATGGGGGATAGGAAAGGGCTCCAAGGCTGAGCAAGTAGGCAGTGTGGAGATATATACAAAATACTGAGGATATGATTTTAAGAACATATCAAGAAAGCAACCTTTGACTTAATGTGACTTTGGCTAGGCTTCCAGCTTCATGTGGAAGCCACCTGAAAGTAGTTGACCAGATGGAAATGTCAGGCTGTTCATAATAGCTATCATTTGTGTAACCAGGTTACAAAATTATTCATGTAAGCCATCTAAGTACATTCGGGTCGTAAGAAAAATTGCAGCAAGTTGTTTACTTCTGCTTTTCATAGGCTGCTATCTGATATCATGGAGTCAGAAAGGAAGTTTGGAATTTGATTGGACTTACCACCTGAGCAGCATATGCACCACACACTCCAAACACAGAAGGCAGGATGCTCAAAACAAAGCAATTACATGAGATCCTTCAGCCAGTAAGCAGGAGATTATTTAAGCAGTTCATTTAGAGTGCTATGGAACAACTTGCATCTGTTGTCTCTACCAAAACATAGTGAATGGTCTGCGTGGTCAGTACTAAGCTCCTTGAGAATGAAAAACCATAAGTCCATAAGCTTTATTAACTATGAAGTTAATAAATGAAGGAACTGGAGTGTGGCAGCCATCAAGCGATGGAGAAGGGAAACTAAAATGCAGTAGGTATGAAACATCCTCTATAATAGAGGAACGTGCTGAAGAAAGTGATACCCATAAGCTAAAATATCACTAAATTTCTTCTTGAAAATTATGGGAACTTTCAAAGCCTTACTATTTCCTTCAACTTCCTATTCTTTCATTTTCTTCTTACACATTGGCCACCACATGAGATGGTTCCTTTTGAGGCCAATTATTTAATTCTATTCAAACTTTCAGCAGCCAAAGGTGGTAAAGTGTAAATAGTGTATTTTAATTGCACTGAAAATTTCTCCATATGCTACCTTTTAGTTTCTGAATACCTTATGGAAAGTTCATTAATGAACTTTATTAGTAAATCCAAAGGGACCATAATTGGTCTTTCATTTGTTATTTTTAATTGAGACTGTCTGACAGCTTTATTTAAAATACCTTCCCACAGAAGAGAATAGGGATTTCTATGGTAACATGAGACTGTTTGTTTCATATAACAGATGACAATGAAGATCCCAGTATTTTGAATTTTCTGGTGAAGTATATTTATGTCCAATGTTGCATGCTTTGGATAGGTGGCAAACACAGCATTCTAAAAATATAACCTGTCAGATTCTTACTTTAAAGGGTTGGATAAATAGGTACAAAATGATGTATAAAAACTAAAGCTAAAAATTGAGTATGTCTTTTCTCTTTTCATGATAAATCTCCCTATTCTTTTGTAAACATTTATTCTTACAGGCATGCTTTTTCTTTAAATGTTCTAGGGTCTTTTTTCTTTAAATGTTCTATGAAGAATTTGCTCAGTACTTATATCTAGACCTCCTGTAGCACTTAAAGTTGGTTAGTGTAATTGTTTGTGTGTGTGCATATGTGTGTGTGTGTGTGTGTGTGTATAAGCCTGGATATGAGCTTTTCAAAGGTAGAAAATGTGCTATTCAGCTTTGTACCTCTGATACTTAGCACAGCTGTTGCCTGACCCTAGAGCAGATGTCCAGTAGATATGGAGAGTTGGATTTGTTCAAGGTTGACTGAATTTTTCCGTGTCTCTATTACATTGTGAGATCAGTTGGACAGCTTAGGCTATGCAAGTCACAATTAGGCTTGACCTTGCTTAACTTACAAGAGCATGCTCTGGGAGGTCTGTCAAAATGGTAGCATGGCATGGATCTGTGAAACCATGTAACTCATTAGAAGCTTCAACAATATCTAATAGAGACACCAGAAAACCTTGCATATCTGTGAGATGGCTACAAGGTACAAGGTACATGTGTGGCCAGGAAAACACTTTAAAAAGAAAAAGGGCTCCTTGGATCTTGAAATGATGTTTCCATTTTCAAGATACTTATTTCAACAGAACATTTTGAACAATAAACAAATTTTATCACCTTGGCACACTTTCCAGCCAATTCGGCTTTAAACGCTGTTGTTTCTGCAAATGATATTTTCCCTGTACCTGGAACTGGGTAGGATAAAGGAGTCACTTCTAACTTAAACTCTCATTCTATGGACTTAACTTCAGCATGGGTCTTGATATGTCCATCTCTTTTTTCCACTCAGCTGGCCATATTAGCTACCTACTATCACATGCAGTGTGTTAAACTCTCCTTACATAGGAGGCAGCCTAAAAATCCTGGGTGTTTCCATGTACAAGCTGCATGCTAGGAAGATATCTGTTAAATTATTTGAGCCTCATTATTGTCTAACAAAAGTAAGTTTAGTAATATCTAACTCATGAGAATAGAGCAAGTATTAAATGAAAAATATTGGGAAAAATAGTAACCAGAGTAGTCCAAGTGAAATCACTGAAAGTTCCTGGGATTTACTCAGGTACACTGTTAACATTCAAGAAATGGTGATTTGATAAGGTCTAATTGAAAACAAGCAATTTTTATTTATTTACCCCACTGAAATATAAACACCTCAACCCAGACATTTGGCTCAGTGGTTCTGGAG
This sequence comes from Thryonomys swinderianus, assembly GCA_004025085.1. Classification (NCBI taxonomy): domain Eukaryota; kingdom Metazoa; phylum Chordata; class Mammalia; order Rodentia; family Thryonomyidae; genus Thryonomys; species Thryonomys swinderianus. The sequence goes on along the minus strand of PVIC010002233.1, from coordinate 17,527 downwards.
CCTGCCTCACAAATATAAGGTCACGAGTTCAATCTCTAATACCAAGGAAAAAACTTCAATATAAACACTTAATATGGTGCACATACCAGTGCAGCACATCTTTCTTTTGCCCTGGGTTGTTAGTTTGAAATTTTTCAATAGATTTCTTTTTACATTTTTTTGCCAAGAAGATGTAAACTTCTTAAGAAGAAAAACTAAATGTTCTACTTGTATTAGTGTTGTGTGCCACACAAGAACCAGAGGAACTCGAGCATAGGTTATTTTTGCTCCTCAAAAATAGAATGTCAGTGGCTCAATCTAACCAACCGTGTAATACACTCAGTGTGCTTTGATTACTTGTATGACAATTCAAACTACCTATTTTCATTCTTTTATACTCATTTATGTTGCGTAGGAAGATTTCCCTTATGGAAATGTTCTGTTCCTTCTGGTTGCAAAAACTACCACAGCAGGGCTGGAGATATAGCTCAGTGGTTCTGGTGCCTGCTTTGCAAGTGCAAGGTCCTGAGTTCCATCCCTGGTAACCACATACAGTGCTGGGCATGGTGACTCACGCCCACCAGCAATCAATACCACATACCACAGTGCCGGGCGTGGTGGCTCACACCTGTAATCCCAGCATTCGCGAGGCAGAGACAGGAGGATTGCTGAGTTTGAGGCTTGCCTGGGCTACATAGTGAGCTCAGAGCCAGCCTGAACTACAAAGCGAGATCCTGTCTCAGAAAAAAAAAAAAAAAAAAAACTACCACAGCAAACATTTGTAAGAATATTTTTAACTCATATTATTTATGTTTGAACAATGTATGTTGCCTTACTCCTGTTCATTTTCTTGTGTGTCACTATGGGGTTCTACTGTCCTCAATCTTGGATAAAACAGACGCCAATACACTAAAGAGAAGAAGCAGAAAAGCAGGGGAAAGTCATGTAAGTGTAAAGACCTGATTTCACTCCGGTTTCTTATCTGGCTGGAGGCATAATACTGGGCCAGTCACTTATTCATCTCTGTTTATTCAGCTTTAAACAAAATGCTTAAGCTAGATGTATTCCATAGTTCCTTCTATAAAACAGATATTTCAGTTTGTGGAGAACTTTCTAAAAAACTAAGAAATTGTGATAATCGGTCACTTTTAACAGTTGGAGGAACTGGTTCCTTGTAGAGTTTTCTGGCATTGCCAAATTCTTCTTCATTGTAAGAGAATAGTCATCCATTAATGTTGAATACTACCCCATTGCTGTATGGGTAATTGATTTGGCTGCCTTGACAAAAGCCTGCACTTGGGTGTGAATAGAGAAAAGCCTGACCTATGTGACCCATTAGTCCAGATCCAGTCTTCCTGTTCTGTAAGGCAGACAGCACGCGGGTGTGAAGAAGAGAGGGGATAGCGTGGAGGATAATGTATGTGAACTCTTCCCCTAATGAAGAGAGAAGAAAAACACATAAAAATTCCTTTCTAAATTTTGTACAGTGGTTATAGTGTCTAACAATGTTTGTAGACATTAGCATATTTTATTTATTTCATTCAGAAACATTTGGTGAGCACTTACTATGTGCCGGACATTTGGGACTTGTGCCCGCAATGAAGGATCTCAGTTTGAATTGTAAAACATCCTAAAAGAAAAAGATTAAAGTGCTTTGAAAGTATTGCAGGACAATGTTTTACTTTCCTTTTCTAACTCAGGAGGGCTGTGGAACTGTCTATTAAAAGAAGGCCCAGCAAACCTGGAACAGGGGATGCAAAGCCCGACAGGTGTGTGGTGCTAGAAAGGCTTGAGGTATATCTACATAGATGAACAGTTTTATTTCTTCAAGTGGCTTACTGAAATCAATAGGAAAGATATTGTATCTCCCATGTTCTATACTTTATAAGTGATACAAATGTGACAAAGATGTTTGGGAACTTGCCTAAGACCATGGACCAAATACAAAGACTCCAAAGTTTTAGAATCCTTCCACTTTCAGCACATCCATGTGTTCACTCACTTCTGAAATATTTATGAATATTTGCTATATACTTTTAGTGTAAAGATAAAAGTTAAGGCTTAATGTTTCCATTACCTGTCACCTGAGGGACTGGGCAGAATTCCTACTCATTCCTGAGTAACACGTTGCAGTTCACTGCCAACCTGCAGGATGATTTAAATAAGCCATTCACAGTGTCCTGTGAGGTCCAGGGCCAGGCTACCCTCTTGCTACTCCTTAAGTGGAGGAAATTCAGACTTGACATATTTTGGAGTTGGCTGCCTGTGAAGTGAAAGCAGAGATTTGGCCTCTAAATTAAGGGTTTGCTTGAGAGGCTCCTGATAACAAAGCTGCCTTGGTGAGGGTTTTTCGGAATGTCACCTGAGAGGTTAAAGAGAAGAGGGACAGCTGACTTCCTGTCTTCTTGTCCTAGTAAATTTACATAAAGCAGGTTTTATAGTTCTCTCTGATTACCAGCAAAAGCAGCTAATCCTTCAGATGGTCCCTCTCAGTCACTTTACATGATGCATGTGGATGGCCCTGGGAGAGGAGGTCGGCTCCAGGGCCAACCGGATGGAAGCAGTCCACCTCTTACTGCAATTGGATGTGAAAGTAAATCTGTAATTAAGAAAGGCAGTTGTCCACTTGCTGATTCTGGAGTAAAATACTTTGATTGGGCACTACATTGTCAACAATTTAAATAAATCAACCATTCCGAGAAAAAAATACTATTTCTTTTCTACTCTTTTTTTAAATTGAATTCTTTATTGGTACATTTTATATACAGCTTGCAATCACACTCAACATTGGGGAATTGTACCAGTATATGACAAAAGTTAATTCTCATTTTTACTTATATCCCTACCCCCCTCAATCCCCCAACCCTTATGTACATGCTATTTCTTTTTCTTTCCAAATCATATTTATTCTTTCCCCTCATTACCTTCCCCTACCACATTCCCTTTGAATATTTCCTATTTTACAAAATCTATCATACATTTTAGAACTCATTTACATCTACAGGTTCTCATACCAAAGAAAAGATATGGTATTTACATATCTGTGATCTATTTATTTCACTTATTAGTATGTCCTCAAGCTGTGTCCATTTGCACATAAATAAATGAAACCTATCATTCTTTATGGCAGAGTAATACTCCATTTTATTTAAAAACCACATCTTTTTTATCCAGTCTCCAGTTGATGGGTATCTGGGTTGTTTCCAAAAGTGGGCTATCACAAATTGAGCTGTTATGAACATATATACATATGTCTTTACAATATGGATCTTTTAATTCCTTCGTGTATATTCCTAACAGGGGAATTGCAGGGTCAAATGGGACCTCTAATCCTAGTTTCCTGAGGAATCTCCACAATGGTTGTACAAGTCTATAATCCTACCAACAGTGGAGAAGGGTTCCTTTCTCTCTACAGTCTCACCAGCATTCATTGCTGGTTGATTTCACAATAGCAGCCATTCTTTATGGAGTGAGATGAAATCTCAGTGTTGTTTTCATCTGCATCTCTCGAATGACCAGTGATGTTGAACATTTCTTCATATACTTCTTGGCTACTTTGACTTCCGCCTCTGAGAAGTGTCTGTTCATTTCAGATGCCCATTTTTGAATTGGGTCTTTAAACTTGGGAGGATTGATTTGTTTAAGTTCTTTATATATTCAAAATAGTAGTCTTACTCTTTTTTTTAATCTGCAAATTCATTTATTTTATTTGTACACACAGTACATGAAGTTTACATACATCTTAAGGAATGCATGTACATAATACAACTTGCTTCTTTTTGTTTTTACAACACATAAGAAAAGACACTCTGGAATCCTTGAAAGACATTTCTTTTATACCTGAAGCTTTGGCTGAGGAATGCTGCTAAACTGGTCCATCTAGCCTCTTTTACTTATTCATGTAAATGACAAGATATTGTTATAGACTTGGGAGTTTCTTCTTTCACAGTGATCAAGAATGTGCTGTGTATAGTTATGAGAAACTGAATTTTTTACTATAAAGACTTGAATACTCTAATCTTTCCTTTATTTTGTTATTTATTGAGTTGATTTCTCATATCTGAGTATGTCTTACAAGGAAAATGCTAAGTTACTTCGGTCAGTTCAACTGAAATTATGTTATTTCTACCTTTTGCTCACCCCTTCAAAATAACTGGGAAATTATAATATAGGTAGATAGATGATAGGTAGATAGATACACAGATAGATATGTATATAGATATCTGTATCTATATATAGATCTTGAAAAATTATTTGAGAGAAATATATCTCTTTATATTATATATTTGGATTCTAGTGATGTTTCTAGCTTTCAGAAATCAAACCCCAAAGTTGCTGACACATACACACACTAAAATGTAATATTTTTATTAATGAATGTTAATGTTGTTTCTCATCATTTTAACAATTTTGTAATGCATAATACTTTCTACCTATGAGAATATTCTTGAGTTAAAATCTTTAGCGTGCATGTCATAGATTCTATAAATCTTATAGTAGCCAATGATAATCTGAAGTCCCTATCAGATATCAAGTCTGTTCCTAAGGATGAGAAATATTTAATCCTTTTAAGTCTTAAATCAATCCTATTAAGCAGTTCTTTTATATTTTCCCATTTTACAGTTGAAGACACAAAGTCATAAATAGATTAAATATATCAAACCTAGTGGGTGTAAAACAGAATGCAGATTAGGTCACAGGTCTTTCTGCCAATCTCTGACCTTCTGGCCCTATCACCATGCCTGCAGCAGTAGTACAACCAACTACTCCATCCAAGTGCATCTGTTGCCTCGACTTGAATCTGTGATTCAATTTTCTGTCAGTTCTCTGGTTTTGGAAACCTTCAAGCTTTGCCCACCCCCACACCTCTTGTTGGAAACCAGGCCTAACTGTCCAGTCCTTTTTTGTCCTAGTCTCTTCCTCAACTCTACATGAACTTTCATTGCTGACACTGCACTCCTGGCAGAAGGTGCAACCTCCCTAAGTCTAAGAGAGGAACTGAGATAGTCTCCTCTAAATTTCTTGGATTTATAATGCTCTTGCTGTCAGCCAGCAGATTCGAGCTGACCAACAGTCTCAGAAGCAGTCCCAAAGAATAACTATCATAAATCAGGAATGGAAAAGAAGGGAAAATGACTATGTGTGCAGTGTGGAAATAGTCATGGTGCTCTTTGCTTTTTTGAATTACACTATCATAACCAGTTACTGAGATCAGCTAAATAAATAGCTAAATGTTTAGATTATCCTTCAGTAAAATTATTTGCAAAGAAGAAATACACTAGAGTGTTGATGTGTGAACATGCTAAGTGAACTAAGGTTATAGTTAATACAGCATTTGTATGAGTCCTGGCCGGTGTAAAGGAGGAACACATGTGTCTGGAATATTCTGTGTGTACTCATAACCTAAATTCTTTCATAATCTTTTCCTACTACCCACTATTAAAACTCGTATCTCTTACTTCTGTTACTTTTAAGCAATGCTATTTTTAAAATTTCTTTATACAATTCTGTCATCTAGATGACAAGATCTATGAGTATGCTGTTTTATTCTCACCTATTTTTCCTCTGTCCCTCCCTCCTTCCTTTCTGCCATTTCAGTTTGCTAAGCACCTCTTCTACACCAAGTCTGCCAAGCACACCATATCCTTACAGCTGTAAGAATATCCCTGAGGATACAGCCTCTCTTTCACTAAGCTAATAGTATAATGAAGTTGCCAGGGAACCTAGATTCTTGCATATGTCTCTTACAGAGAAGATACTCAATAAATGTCTGTTCATCATATTTACTTGCTAGGTCCTACTAGAGAGAAAAACAGATCCTCAGAGTTATTAACTGAGATAATTTCTCATTCACAGAACTCAAGTTTGCCTTTCTGCATTTTTCTACTGAACTACCCAATTAAGGTGGTTGTTACTGCTGTATACTAAGAGAGCTATGTCACATGTCAAAGTCATTGTTAATAATCCCAAGAATTAGTGTGAAAGGGCCAGAGATTTAGCTCAGTGGTTCCTGTGGCTGCCTCGCAATCTCAAGTTCCCTGGCTTGATCCCTGGTAACCACATACAACAATACAGTGCATGGTGACTCATGCCCACCAGTAATTACCACACACCACAATACCGGGTGTGGTGGCTCACCCCTGTAATCCCAGCACTTGGGAGGCAGAGGCAGGAGGATTGCTGAGTTCAAGGTTTGCCTGGGCTACATAGTGAGCTCAGGGCCAGCCTGAACTACAAAGTCAGACCCTATCTCAAAAAAAAAAAAAAATTAATATGAAACAAGTGGGGGAATCAAGTGGTATAGCCCTTTGACTTAATTCATTGTGAACATCTGTGTGAATTTTCTTATTGATCATTCTTTTGTCCCAAAGTGTATCATCTTGTCATAGATCCTCTAATCTGATTCCATTTGGAATGTATGGAAGTTATTAAAATAAATCTCCTTACTTCACAAGTTCTAGTACTATTTTTACCATTAATGATTTTCTCTTTTGATTTAATTTAATTTTCTTATGATAAAACACTATAAAGTAAATTCTCAGGTTAAGCAATTCATGACTATTCACAAGAGAAATCTCTAGAGATACTGCTTGAAATGTAGATAAGGGTGTCTATTTGTCCTAGATAGATAGTTATAAATACAATATGCAACTTGAAATAAATCTGAGAAAATGACAAAATAAAAATTACATAGGGGAAAGAAATATAGGTTCCACTAGACCTCTTCAAAGAAAAATGCTTAAAAGTTGGATTTTGGAAGCTGGTAGTGATAGTCCATCAGTTTTGTTTTATGTACATTATTGAACAACAGAAACAAATCAAATAATCTCATCTGAAGCCCACAGCTTATTGTACATGTTGTATTAGTAAGACAGAGTTACTCTTACTATCTCTCCACAGAGCAGTAACTATAAATTGCCCTCTATATTCACTTATATGTTGCACCTTCAACTAATAAACACCATTAATAATATTCTTCAATAAGACTCCCAGGTTGCTAGATGGTAATTGTAGGGCATTATAGGTGAACTGAATTTATCTGTTCATAAAGAAGTTAATTGGCCAAGTAATTTTTTGAGAGATCTCTTTGGAAATATGTGCATAGGGGTGCAAATACATTTATATAACTTAGCATTTGGCTATCTATACAATTTTTGAAAAATAAAATGTTTATATTAAAGAATATAAAATAAGCCCATATGAGGAAACTTCTAAGGAAAAATAGATAATTTTTAATATTCAGTTGACTTCAAGTTAAATAGTTTTACAAATTCTAAAGAAAATTTGACCATGGTGGACACTAATTTAATGAAAATAGGCCATTTTTAAAACTTCATTGCATACTAGTGTTGCCTTACAAGTGGATCCACAGTTACTTCTTCTGGATTCTTAGCACATAGAAGGTGATAAATGTTGAAGACTGAAAAAGTTTGCTCACATCTCCTACCTGCCATGTGCTTATTGGAAGGTTTCACTGTGGTGGTGGGGTTAGGGGAAGTGGAAGTTTCTCTGTAACTGAAGGAAAGGCAGAACATGGTGATCTCTACAGGTGTGATTCTCTGGAGATGGAAAAGGGCCAGACTGACATTGCATTTGGGTTATTAAAATAATTGGATCACACATTGATAGACTGACTTATTTTAATCATCTTAATGAGGATGTCAAAACCAATAGACTGAATGGAACTGAAAGGGTCTAAACAACAAATTAGTGTCTCAACAGCTAATTCTTTGGTCATGTATATATTATATGAATGAAAACATTTGCCTCCTCCCCATCATCTCCCACAAGTGCACACCAGCACAGTGCAAATCCGAATCTACTCAATAGCACAGATCCATGGGAATTCTCAGTCAGTGGCCAGAGCAAACCAGAAAGGCACAGACACAGTTCTCAGTTGCAGAGAACAAAGCACCAGCTTTTATAAACCATAAAATCTGTGCTGTAGTAAAATAATAATGAGTTGATGACAGGAATTCCAGTGAGTAGTGGCTAAATGCAACTTTATGAAAACTGGGTATGTGTGATTAATACTGCTCCCCAAAATATAAGTCCAGGGTTATTCTGCATGCAGGCAGTAGAAAAAGGTAAAGGGTAAAGGCACAACTCAGACTTCATACAGGGTTGTACCTAAACAAAGGAGTTAGGAGGTTGGCACTGTACACTGTACAGGGGAGGGAGATATGGGAAAGATATGCATTATTTCCATGAATTTCTCAAAGGACTCATATGTGAAATGGAGGAGAGTCTGCTGTTTTTTTGGTAGACTCATCTTTGTTTTGCTTTAATTTGCTCTCAGAATAAAACACTCTAGAATTGTCCTTTGGGGGGCTGTTACTACGGATCGGTTAGTTACTTTATTGACTGTGTATTAACACTCTCTGAACTACGTGTTCTGCCTGTTTCTTTACTAAATTATACTTTCCAATCCAGGCAGATGGTGTTGTCTGTTTTAGAGGAACATTTTGTTGTACTTTTTTTTTCCCACAGTGGAATCTTCTATTTGTTGGGATCATATCTATTTCATGACACATAACGAAAGAAGGAAATACAGAGTACAATAAACACATATATGATTGGGTTTCATATACTTGTTCATGACAGTTTATTTTACAAAGATTTATTAAGCACTGTCTCTGTCAGGTCCTGTAATCAAGCATACCAGAAAAATCCAAGATTTTACATCTTCCCTATCTGTCCTACCCAAATAACATCATCCAGAACTCCAAAACCAGTGACTACAACTTAGTTTCTTCTACAGGTTTCCTCATACATTCATCTACTGCATCCTCAAATTTAATTTTTAAGTCTTTATTTTCAAACTTTGTGTAGCTGAAACTCCATCCAACTGATATTCCTAAAGAAAATAGTTCATCAACAAAGATGAACTCTGCTTTCCACCTTGGTGGGACTGACAACCACAGGTCTGAAATTACTTTTTTCCCATATCTTACTAAGATTTTTTTTTGAGACAGGCTCTCACTTTGTAGTTCAGGTTGACTCTGAGCTCACTATGTAGCCCAGGCAAGCCTCGAACTCAGCAATCCTCTTGTCTCTGCCTCTTACTAAGATTTTGATATTATCTTAAAGCTTTTGGAACCTAGCTATCATTTACTTTCTTACAGGAAGTCTTGCTTAAATTTTCAGGGACCTGACCTTAATTACAAAGGAAAGACATGGGAACACATGAGAACAAGGGAAGGGGAAGGCAGGGTTTTTTTTTTCTTAAGCAAAACATTTATTGGTATATTTTAGATATACATAGCAAAAATTCATTATAGAGAATTTGTACCTGTACATAATATATTTTGCTTCTTCTTTTTCCCTTGTCCCCTTAACTCCTTCCCCTCCTCATTTACAAAAGTTTTGTTTCTTTTATTGCTCTGGGGTTTTTTTCTTGCCCCTTCTTTCCTTTCACCTTCTTCCCTCTTTTATTACTCTTTTCATTTGAACATTTTTCTCCCCATTTCCTAATATTTATTATACATTTTGGTTATTATTTTCACTGTTTATTCAAGAGACTATGGTTCTTCCAGTGAAGCATGTGGCTTTTTTGTCAAAGATAATGTGGGTCAGTATGTTTGGAGCTGTTTCTGAATCTTCTAATGTTTTAGTGGTGCTCAGGTCTGTTTTTATGCCAGCACCTGTTGTTCTTGGTTTGTTTTCTGTCTTTGTTTGTCATGTTGTTTTTATCACTGTAGCTTTGTAGTATAATTTCAAGTCAGGGATCATGATGCCCCCTCCCTTGCCTCTTTTGCCCATAAGAGGATATGGTTTAATATTCATCATTTCTTTCCAGAGGAAACTTCTGCTTTTCTGTATATATGACAATGAAATACAATCCTTGTCATCAAGAAGGTTTTAGTTACAGTTCTAGTACTGTGTGCTAAGTGCGATGAATATTGTTTGCCATAGCATGAGATCTCCATGTAATTTGAACTCTGGAATCCAGGGTCTTTCATCTTACCAGGACTGATTTGATTTTTCAGAAGAAACTGTATCCTACGGTTGTTAACAAAAGTAGCCTATGTTTAACAAGGATATCATTTGTGTCAGGCATCCAAAATAGTTCACATGGGTGCTTTTTTAATTGTGATAGCCTTTAACTCTAAGAAGTAAATTCCATAGGAATGCTAAAGAGTCTGAAATTCAATGAGGTTAAGTAACTTGTCCAAAGTCCTATGATGTAGGAACTGGCAGAAACTTGAACCTAGATCCGATTGCCTGAAAACCCATACTCTGAAATCATAATGCCAAACTCAACAATTGGATATAGCTGTGATGGCATTGAGCCCTTTAGACCTTACCTTCTCAATGCTTCTCAACTCCAGAGCCTGGACTAGTGATTCTCAAATCTTAGCATTGATCTTTGTCATCTGAAAAGTTTGTCAAAACACAAAGGCAAGGGGTCCAAACTCCTCCTTTCTGGTGTTTGTCCTTGATGTGGTCTGCTTCCCTAATACAGAGGACTTGTGGGCTGCTTCTAGGCAGTAGACTACAGCAAAGATGATGGCATGTTACTGTCATGGTCATAGCACATTACATGCCAGGCTATCTGGCTAATGGGTTTATTCTAGGGACACTTTGTGGGTTTTATGAAGTCAGCAGCCATGTTGGCCAAGCTCATGAGGCTGGGAACTGTGCATGGCTTTGAAGGTAAAGAGCAGCTCCCTTGTGCCACAGGACAGGGAGAAGCAAGGTCATCCAGTCTCCGGTCAGAAGTTAATTCATTCAAACAGAAGTCTGAGTAAATTTGAAAGCAGATTCTTCCCTAGTTCAGCCTCCAGATGAAAATATCCTGTGTGCTACTCTGATTGCAGCTCTCTTTGGCTCAGAGGAGCGGAGTCACTCATTGGTGCCCAGACTGCTGATCCATGGGAATTAGGAAGTAAAAACTGTATTGTGTTTTAAGATGCTAAATATGTGGTAATCTGTTATATGCAAGAGATAGCTAATACACTTTGGAGCTTCAGGCTGAGCACGTCTGATGAAAGAATTTGCTCTCAGAACAGGTTGCAAGGCTCACTGATGCTTCTGTCCAGAACTACACTTTGAGAATAACTGGGCTCAGTGTAGACACTTTACTATGTTCTCATATCTTCTGAACAGTCACCCTCATACTTTTCTTCCTCCACACTAAAGCCAGTTGCTCCTAAGACAAATTTTATGTCCCTGCTTCCTCAAAGCTGTTCAGCAACTTTCCAGGTACTTTAAAATAAGCTTCTAGATCCTCCCCAACCACAGAATGTGCACTTCCTGGCTGCAGCCACTGACCTTCCCATGTGCCTGCTCTTCCTTGTCCTGTACACGAGCTGCCTGGCTCTTGTTTTGTTCCTCAGTTGTTCCCACAGATAAGAGGCATCCCAACACCCCCTTTGGATTAACTTCTGATCTCTGTAGGTAAACTCATACTTGAGTTTAAGTGTTACTTCCTTAGGAGAACATCCCTCCCCACAGCCTGCCTGAGGGATCTTCCTTAGTACAATGACTTGCAGCAAAAAAAAAAAAAAGTATTAACCTTTTAGTGTATCTATTTCTCAACACTAAAGTATAAAAAGTAGCATGTACTACATTAAAACTTAGTGACAATGGTAGGTGACATCATCGAATCAAAATCAAAGGTGTTGGGAGCCCAGGTGCACTCATGCAGGTGTGACTAACCATGACTGTCATCTTTTTGTACTGTGATTCCTTCTGTGATCTGTCGCACACACAATCAAAAATACACTATGCATTTGATAAATGAATTTATAGTCATCTGGCTAGAACCCTTAGCCAGGAGGTATATTCTCAGATCAGTATGAATTCTTTCATCCTGACTGGGGCACATTTTCCTCTGTGCTTAGTCCTTAATTGTACAAAAGTAGAACATAGTGAGATCACACACAGTGACTGTCAAGTTTGTCTTTGGTCTGCCTTACATGGAGGTCTGCATTCCTTACTGCTAATTGTAGTATGTGTTTGCCGTGGAACATGGAGACGACATAGTCTGGAATAATTGAACTTGGGTCAAACAAAGTGATGTATTTGTTTCTGGAGATATTTTCTTTTTTCCTTAACATCTCTCCAAAGTAAAATATCTACTAGATGCTAATAGAATACCATTACCGGAAACCAAACTATATGTGCTTCTCACTGAGATCAAGAATTGTATATCTCAAACTCAGCTACTCTTTTTCAGGGCTGGTCAGAGTGCTGGAAAATACATTATATTACAGCTCTTTGCTCAGAGGGCTGCAGAGTAGTTCATTTCTTGTCTTGATTACCAAAGGGCTTTTTTCCCCTAGATTCTCCCAAGAGCAACAAAAGAGACAGCCCAGAAAACTAGAGTATATGAAGTTCTCTAGAGATGTTTTCCCTTTCTTCCCCATTTCATTAACCTTTCTTATGAGACTACTTTTGCATGTCTGGGTTTAATTAAGAGTTTTAGCATGCAATATGGAAGGAGCCCATCTCTCCCTTTGGCATATTCCTTCATCTGATTTGAGTTGAATTTATACATATTTTTGAGAATTAATTATAATTACTTTTGACAAAAGAAATAGCTCTTTTTTAATGTCTGCAAATCCTTAAGGCTGGCTTGTATGCAACTAATGATAATAATCATTGACATAATCAGTTCTAATGTCCTCTACTGTCTACCTAGTTTTGCATACAGGAATTTAATTCACAGTATAGGAAGTCTAGGACTGAGTGGCTCTTTGTTCTGCATTTAAAATATTATTGCCATGTTTTGAAGAAAGAGAAACAGGGAGAGATCTGTTATTGCAAACTGGATTTGAGTCTGAGCTTTACTCTCCAGCTCTGGCTTGTGGGAGATTTTTTTGGTTCCTGTTGGCTGTCTGTGTGTTTTTCAGGTGACTTTCCTCAGCACTGGACAATTAAAGGATGTTGCCTCTGTGATTCACCTTGAAAACTGTAAAGTGTTCTTCACCTGTAATTTCTTATTTCTAATTCAAATTTCCTTTCAAGGATTTAAAAAATTTTTGGAAATCCTACATTTAGAAAAGAAAGTTCAATTCTTATTACTGACCTTTTCAAAATCATGTAACAGAACCTTCCATTGGCTTAGCATGAACCGTTGGTAAAATGTTAATATTAAAGCATTTTTTCAGACACCTACCTGTTCCTAGCTGTCTAACTGAAGGATAATGTTGTCTTCATAGGCAGCTTGATGTATAGATTTCACTTAACCCAGAAACCTTGTGAACTAGGTAAAATTAGCTGTATATTTTAGATAAGAAAACTTACGACCAAGATTTAAGGTCATACAATTTGAACTTCGATCTTTATAATTTGTCATTCCCTTGACCTCACTGGCATAATTCTCTTCTGTGAAGAAGACTGTAAATAAAACAGTAAGGGGCCTTGAGCCTGCCAGAATGGGCCACTATACAAATTCTTCTTTTAAACTTTAACCTTGACCTACGTTAATAAAGAAACATGGGGTTAGAAGGCACCTTCGGTGATTTATTCTTCTATATGAATCAATTACAGGGCCAGTATAATCAAGATAAAAATCCCAAACAAAAGTACTCTAGCTTATTGATCTCAATGAGTGGCAATTTTCCCCACCCCTGGTCTTTAGGGTCCATTGGACTTTATTTGGAGTCCTTTTAAATGAAAACGGTTGGATGCTGCTGGCATGTACTAAGGAAAAACTAAGGATGCTGCTAAACACTCTACAGTGCACAAGGCAGTTCTGCCTCTCGTAACAGAGGTTTTTATAGTCCAAATGGGAAGAACGCCAAGTTGAGAAATTCACTCTGGTGGAGGAGTCTACGAAGGCTTCTTAAAAGAGTTGACGCTAGAACTGTGGATTAAGATAATTAACAACTCTCCAGGCAGATGAAGAAAAGGGTAGTTCAAAGGGAATGTCACTTGCAAAAGTACAGAGGGCTGAAATAGTGCTTTATCTGTAGCCCTTTCTAAGATGCCTGACCTACTGGAATATCCCTGGAGAGAGAGGTCATGTACTGATGCTAGAAAAATATATGTAGGTCCTTTTTATTCCCAAAGTAGCTTGCATAAAAATTGAATCGTAAATTCATTTTGTTCCTGAAAAGAATCCTTTCTAGCAGGCAACCTGTTAACTTCATCTCGACATTTTAGAAAATCACTCAGACAATCCTTCAAAGTGATGAGCCAGGCAGGAGTCAAGTGCACGCCTAGCTCTTCGCAGGCTTGTACTTGTTTCCCCTCAGTGGACACAGGGTGTAGTTGATGTATCGAACTAAGCGAAATCTTTCTCTCCCAGCCTTTGTGTCCACAATCTATGTCTCATGATGGTCTGTGTTCCAGGAAAGTTTGAACAGAATGAGGAAGTGAGACCGAGAGTGTGTCCAAATGTAGAAGGACAGGGCTGTGGACCTTAGCCGGTGTAAGTTGTTAGAACTGTGTGCTTTGGGACAAACTGAGACTTAGGTATCTGCTCAGCACAGAAGATTGCTTTCTTTTATATGACACCACAGCTTCAGTTTGGTTAAAACAGTTCTGTTCAGTAAATTCTACTCATTAACTTCCTAACAAACTCTGGGCAGAGTCCTGACTTCGCCGTGTGCTCAGTGTGTGATTTTGTTCTAAACTGATATTTTCACATGTCTGAAAAGAGATCATAGTACTTGGCAAGGTAGCATTCATGATTAGAAATAGTAAGCAAGGAACCTAAAACAGTCAGAATAGGTATATGAAATAAATGGCAGCTTCCTCACCGTTGCTGTTGTGACCCCAGTGAAGAGAGTATGCATTCTGTTGAGAAGATTAATGAGCTGCATTCCGCCCCTCACCCCTTGGCGCTCAGGGCACTGCCCAACTTCCCAGGACAATGGACAAGGCCTAGTCCCACCTTCTGAATCTGGTACCGCCCTGTGGTAGCAGCTGCAAGACTGAGCTTTGTGACCTTAGGTAAGTTATTTAACTATTCTGAGTCTCACTGGATGATTTGGGAGAATTAAATGAAGTAGAACAAGTAAAGTTCTTAGACTGTGTTAAGCTGTGTAAGCATGCTGGTTCCCTTCTCCTGGAGGCAGTCATCATCAAAATGTTCTATGGATTTCACCACTGGCGAGAACAAATGAGGTTAAATAAGAGTCAGAGGTGAAAATCAGGGGAATCACACAGTTCCTGTTTTGTTCATTTTGGTTTTCTTTAAGTTTCACTTAATGTGTAGAGTTTCTTCTCCTTCTCAAACTATCAAATAATCTGGCAGAGATGACGTGAACTTGGCTGGGGATGTGTGGACCCTACCTGCACTGTGCCCTCAATTCCACAGTTTTTCCTCCAACTCAGTCATTTTTGCTCTGGTTTTTTGGAATCACATGGTAGGCAGAGGTTTCCTCCTGTTCCCAGAGCCCCAACACTTTGGCTTTTTGCCTTTCTCTGAGCTGGAGATGATGCCTCCTAACTGGTGGTTTTGCTGCCTCAAGCCCTTCTTGTTCCACTAGCCCAGGCTGAACTCTGTTTACAGTACAAGTATCTAAGAAAGCTTTTCCCAGGCTTTGTTATTATTTAAAATACTTTACACTGCTTGTAATTACTCGAATATGCCAGAACTTAATTCCTTCTGAATGGACCGCCCTTCCACCTTCACATGTGGGCTGAAAATTTCCCTTGAATCTTCATCTGAGAGTATTTTGCATTCTTTTCTATATCTAGTAGGATATGTGGACCTTTCTATTATAATACATTGCATTGTTGTTCTCATGGATGTCTCCAGCAAGACTTTTAATTCATAGGTCACAGGAGCTATAAAAACTGAGGTCTATATTGAATCCATGCAGATGAGTGTTATGATTATAATTGAGACAGGAAAGGAGGCAAAAAAAAGAGTGGAAGCTATGCTGAAAGATAATGATAATAATACATGAATAGATTTTTCAAACTTCACTATCTTGGTGCTACAGAGAACTAAATACATGGGAAATTAGGCAGCAAGAGCTACAGCTTCTCACAGGTTGATGGGAGAAATTCCCATGGAATGATCAGGAGCGACACAGCCCTGGAGAAAACTTTGTTCTATTGCTTAGTAGCTCTCTGATCTCAGGCAAATTGTTTAAGTTCTTTAATCCTATTTTTCACTCTGGATAAACAAATGTGGTTAATATTATTTTACCAACTATAGACACTCAATAAAATGTCACTGTTACCTTTGAATCTGACAGTATTGCACTGTTACTCAAATGTATATGTAACTTCAGACTTCCCTTGCACATTTCAGTTACATGCTCAGTTTCTGCCTTTATTAGTATCCTCATTATGATTATTAATATTTAGTGTACCACGTACTGTCTATGGTACTTTCTATACATTCCCATGTAATATTTAATAACCTTGTAAAATAAGCTATTTTATTATCACACATACTACATATCTGGGGAAGTTACTAGAGAATGTACATGACTTGCTCAATATTTTCTATAAGTAACTGATTTTTAAATCAGACTATCCAATTACTAAGCCTACAGTCCTTACCAGTATCCTCTGCTGTTTCCTATTATGGTCAGCAAACACCTACCTGTATGAAGGTATTAAGTACTAAAACAAGGCATGCGAAACATTAAAATACCTTATGAAACTGTTTTCCAAGACCTCAAGTAGTAACCACCCAGGAGTGCTTCATAGAAAGGTATAATCCCATCAAACTGATAACGCTAATTGGCAACCTATTTGCTTAGTTGATGAGACATCTCAGTGTAATTTAGGAGCAGCATGAAAACTGATTTAGAAGATGGATTTTGATCTCCTTTTTAAAAAAGGTTCTCAGGTGAACAGAAATAATCTGATTTACAGTGAAAATCTTCACTTCATGCTAGTGCATAACCTCCTCATGAATACATAACAACTTGTTTGATAATAAAAATATTGTTTTTTTCCTAGAATATTATGTTTTTGTAAACTCTTCTTAATCCACGTAGCAAGCTAGTGAGTAAGATAGGCAGGGCAAAGACATTAGCTTTTGTGAACGAATGAATAGCTGAAGGTGAGTTATCCAGGGTCACAAAGTTAATTAGTGTCAGAGCTGGGACTGGTGTCTGACTCTCTGCTTAGTCTGCACCTCTCAAACGGCCATTTCTCTAGAAATGGCCAGCTGCAGCAGTCTGTACACAGTGAACTCTTCCAAAAATGTTGATTGACTGATCTGGCTCACAACACCTGAGGATATTGCTTACTGTGATTTTTTTTTTTTTTGCTAAAGTAGCTTAGGAGCTCATTATCTGCAGTTTGCTGGTGTTCAGGAGAGAAGCAGAAAACAAACCACTGATCCACTTTGAAAACTGTCTGCTGAGACACCTAGCAACTTTTCAAATCTTAGAAGTTCACTGGTTCAGTCATTGACGGACCATTTCTCATCTCAGCTGTGCCTGGGACTAAATCCCTACATCTGGTAAAATAGAGAGCATACCTTTCCAACCCCGGTGACTTCCAAGACGTAACATCCGTTAGAAGGTCCTGAGACAGTAATAAAACTGTTAAACGATGTACTATTTTTTTCAGATCATTGATAGAGTAGTTTAACAGAGCTCTTTGTAGTATGAGCCACATGGGCTGG